>UELU01141383.1:0-26950 GCA_900490025.1 Megastigmus dorsalis
ATCGTATACATATAAACAAATCTTGCATAATCACTTTCGAGCATTGGAATTTCAGTACAAGCCACCTATCGGTGGTTTCATAATTAAATTTTTCCTGAACATGTTGATTATTTCATAAAACAATCCTGAAACATTTCTAGTTTTTTGTAATATTCATATAATGAGAAAAAAAAATATTAACTAAACAAATTAATGAACAAAAATACATTTTCATAAATAAAAGTAAATATAATTTATTTAATGCGTACGAAAGCCAATGAATAAATAAATGACAACGCATTCGCACGCCGCCACCGAAGTAGTACGCGCGGCCCGCCGCGCCTGGTCGAGCGCCTTGTGTTTGTTGAATGATATCTCGATAAGATCAAAAAATCCCTTTCCAGAAAATAGCTATATCGACGTAAAATTTCCTCCTCTTTCGATCTAGCAGGTCAAAGAAAATATTAAAAATGCATTTTTTGAGATATAGCATATTTTATATTTTTTCAAGGTTAAATTAAGCAAATTTAACAAATCTGAGAAGACCATCGAAAAGGTGAGGAAAAAATACATCGAAATCACTTCGTTATGATAATTTCTAGGTCCATTTTAGCCCTTTAAACATGAGCTCAGAACAGCACGATTAAGCGCTCCCGCGCCGCCCTTGGAGAGTTGACGTGAAACGCCTCATATATATATATGGGTAAAAAAAATACTTTTTTAAAAAACTGTGCGCACGGGGTCCGGGGATCGGGCTGAAATTTTGAGGACTCATTGGGTATTATAAAAAAATAATCTGTACAAAATTTCAGCCCTCTATATGCCCTAGAAGCGGAGATATACACATTCAAAGGTCAGAAAAAGATCTATTTTTAGCTGTTTCTTCCTATTTTCAAGTGCTTGCCAAAATGTCAATTTTTAGTCTTTTTGAACGAATTGAAAAAGGATTTGTTCAGTTTTTCAAGAGTTTTGAAATGAGAGGTTATACCACTAGGTTAAGTATATTCTCCTCTTCCCTGCTATCTCAAACGTTCAAAATGTTTTTCTTCGATTTTTGCTCATTTTAAAGCACTGTAAAATCATCAATATTTTATCTTTGTTAATAATTCAAGAACTAAATGATTTTTGTTGAGAAGACGAATAAACATAATTTTTATTTGTAATAATCCATTAAAAATTGACGGAGATACAGCACTTCAAAAGTGACCATTTTCGCAAAAATCGTGTTTTTTGCAATTTTTAAATGGTTATAACTTTTTTGTAGCAACTTTTTTTTTCACCAAACTTTGAATGAGAATATTGTTTAAGCCTTTTGCAATAGATTTCATGTGGTTCGGGTCCTGATATCGGACGATTTATATTATTTTTATTATTTTTTAATTTCTCGTTTTTTACCGACCGTATGCAGCACTTCTACGCTACTTTCGACCAATTAAACTTTGCGACTGCCATTTTTTCATAAATTTTTTCGAAAATGTAGAGCAAAGCCTTTAATAACTTTTTTTTTGAAAGTCTCTGTGTATTCAGAAAGCGAAGTTATGGTAATTTAAATAGTTGAAAAATGACGAGGTATGCAAACCGTGAACGCACATTTTTTCCCTATAACGCTTGCTTTTTGAGCTACATATGTTTCTAGAAAATAGGCAATCTCTTTTACCATCACGAGAATAGGTATTAAAAATCATTCAATTAATTTTCGAAGTAATCGAAGTCTAGGTAATTGTGTACAGCAGAATATATTTTATTAATTTTTTTATATTACAGGTAATGTAACTGGCATCTATTTTCCGGGGAATAAACCCCCGTACTAATTATCGCGGCACCCGGAGGTCCTAAAACCTCCGGTCGGATACACCCGAGTACTGACCTGGGCGTGTCCAACCGCCCGGGGCACCGTCGCAGGTGCCCGACGACGTATGAACGTCGCGGCCTGCCGCTCCCTGCTACTAACGCGGAAGCTCCTACCGCTTCCGCTTTTCGTGCGTATGTAGCGTTGGCCTACACGCCGGACTCTCCTGGCCGCTCAGCTCGTGCTGCGTATCGGCTGCTGCACGGGCTGATACGCTGCCCGCGGAGTGTGACGGTATTCGAACCGCGAATGTCGCCACGCTTCACAGTGAGTAATATTTTTACAATTCTGTCAGTTATGAGATTAGAATGCTCACTGCGTTTTAGTATTTTTTTATTAATTTATATTGAAAAAGATGCAATATTTAGAGTTTTTAGTTTGAGGTTTCTAGATTTAGGGTTTCTGGATTTAGTTATTCTGAGTGTAGGGTTGTTATAGACAGTAGAGTTATATGCAAGTTCTGAAGAAAATAATATTAATTTCGTAAGAAAGTAAATTTTAAAAAGATTTAGAATGAGAATAATCCAATATTTGTGAAACGAACAGTACCATAATATAGTCTAGAAATATTTAGACATGGCTATAAGAAGTAGATATAAAAAATTTGTATCATTCTAACAGTAGGTTTTATCTCAAAGCTAGTTTTCGCTACTTTTTAGAGCACGTAATAGCAAAATAAATTTTATTGATTACATTTGTCCTGTTAAGCTGAATAAAGTGGATTTCAATGTTGTAGCTTTAATTTTGTAAAGTTCGATTTTTACAAAATTATCTTTAAAAATTTTTCAGATAGTGAGTGTTTGATAAAAGAATTACAACGTTAAAAAATACTATTTTTTCTTTTACGACAAATAATTACAAAATTCTAAAACTTAAATATAATGAAATTAAAATAAAAGTAAAGGAAGAAGTATTTTGATGTTTAAAAAAAATTTTTGCAGATTGTCAAATATAGCAAGGTCTTTGTAATTAATTAAATAAAGAGATATTTAATTTGTTGAAGGATAATAACAAATTTGATTTGAGAAAGCCTCGCGCATTGTCAGAGGTTTTTCTATTTGATTGAAAGATTTTCTCGCTGTGGACCTCTATCTGCTTATAAACTGATAATCTGTGAAAAATTAATGAGGGGAAATTAAGATAAAAATTATGAACTGTAAAAAAGATTCTTTTGCAATCAATATTTATTATTCCATCACATTTGTCTTTTTAATTTACGTAATTTGTGTAGCTAAATAATTAATTCGATAAATTTATAGTATCTGATTCGGTATCATCTGAGTATATTTTTGCTCGTATTGTCTGTTCATCTATAATTTCAAAATAATGATACTGCCTTGTGTTTTTTAAAGTTTTTGTAGAGGCAAATCTTTTTTTGTAATTTTTCACCTCTTGCTTCAACTGCGCTCTCGCTGACATACAAAAAACTGCAAAATTATTTATAAAGTTACCTATATGTTCTATTTTAGATCAAATGAATATTACCAGTGTATAGGCATACCTTATTCCTGATACGTTATCCTTTAAATAATTATTCATTTGCTCGGGAGTCAAAATTGTGACACCTTACAAGGAAGCTTTTCTTGCGGTACGTTTTGCTACTGCCCCAATTCCATCACAGGCGCTCTTACCATGAGATGTAGCAAAAAAATTGTACGATGTAATGTTTATTCCAAGATCTTGTTGATGGTGACATACATTAACAATGTGATTCCTGAAAAAAATATACAAAATGATAAATTTCTAATTCAGTTTATGGATTTTAAAATTTCTGATTGAGAAAATAGAATTCGAAAAGAATAATAAATTTTCTAAAGTAAATGGAGGATTATGTTAATAGTATTAAAATATTTTTTTTAATATTTTTTTATGAATATATATTTGTGTTCGCTTTTTCTTTTATGGAATAAAAATTTATTGAAAAAGTGTGAAGTAAAGGAATAAAAACGATATAATTATTCAGTCCGGTTTTACTTGTTTATGAATTGTGTTGGTGCTCATAACACAATACACAACATAACTGAATACGCTTGATGCTTCGTAGTATCTGAAATAACGCAAAAACTTGCAACCTTTACTTCATTATGTATTTGATCTTTGTAGTAGAAGGCTTCGGTAAATAATGAAGCATGAACGTTATTGAAATAAAATTCCGGGGTAGAGTTTTGACAGATGAATACATAATTTTCTGCAAAATCCATAACTATTAGTCCAGTATCATTCTCCAAATTTTTCCTAAAGTGAGCATAAGTATCTTTCTGTTTGCTTGAAATAAAATGGTGCTCAGTTATAGCCCATATATCATTACATATACTATTAAGAAACTCATCGAAAGGCGTCTCAAAATCTTGAAGAATCACCCTGATGCTTGATGAGCTTTCTGAGTTTTTTTTTAGCTATAGGTGTGGATGTCCAATTGCTGTATTTTATGCAAGTACTATTTTCAGTGTCAGTATTAGATAAAAATGTACGTATGCCATTCTTATTTGGACATTGACTACATTTATGTAACATACAATTTTTATTTTCCATGGAGCATACTCCTGCTTCAATTACTTCTTTGTAATTTTTTTTACATTCATAGATGCCAGTTTTAATTTAATATTCTGATAAGTAGAACATACGAATATGTTGTGGGTTCCGGGGTCTCCAGCAAAAACGCATTCTTTAGGTCTTAGTTGAGAGAAAAATGGCAAGCAGGGAGCCACGTCGTAACTGGTATCATTTACCGAATTTTGATGTAATTCTTTTAGATCATATATCATTATTCTTTTCTGTATTGAAGTTTAAAGTTGACCAGGAACTTTTACTTTTGTACATTCCTTTACTCCGCTACACATAATACTGTTCGAGTCATCCAAATAATATTTCACCATGTTTTGTTTAACATCAGGTGAAATAAGAAAGTAATTTTTTCGTGAATGCCTGCCTAAAATTTCTGAAAAATATTCAGATTAAAAAAATTATGTTTTTAATATAAACCGTTATACAGTTTTTAACTCAATTATTGTTTAATTTTTTTACCATGTTTACATTTCTCTTATAAACATATTTAAAAATATATGAAGTGATACATCAACATAAACAAAGTTGTAAATAAAAATATAATACAAAAATTGTCATTATATTATTATAAACAATAGTTTATAATAATTATTCAATGTATTACTAGATCAGAGTCACGCTTCGCGATCAGTGACTACATAAGAAATATCGTGAAAAACAATGAAAAGCCAATGACTTTTTTATAGAGAAATATATAAATAATGTTCAAAAAAGCAGAGTTTATAAAATTAATAAATTTATATTTACCTTGTTGTTTTATTTTTTTGCTTCAGAGAACATATAATATGTACATTGAAAATGCTCATTGACCTTCCTAAGAGTCCACTCACTAGGTAACAGAGTTAATAAGCTGATTTTTTCACTACCAGAAGAGATTGTAAATTTTTTCTGATTATCTGAAATCATACTTTTAAACCAAATACTTTCATCTTGCATTTTTTTCATATCTTCGAATTCTGGCAATCTGACATCATACACACTCTCAAATGCTTCTCCAAACTTTTTTACGACATTCTGCATGATATTTATACCTTCTTTTGAAACTTAATTGTCATTCATGTTTTGTCGTTTAAAATGAGATATGTTAAAAATATCAAACATTGTTTCAAGTTGTTTTTTTTTGACTATTTGAGCAAAATTGTGATGGTGTAATTTTATCTGTTGACTCCGTAGTACTGTAACTACAATTTTCTTCAGTTTCATCCGATAATACAATACAATACATTAATTGGTTTTCATGCGATATAATGTCATCGTTTAATTTCTTATAACATTTATTACAAACTTTTAGCCCTGGTATAATATTTACATTACACGCAATTTTACTACTTTTTGAAAAATCTAAACAAACTTCTCTTAAATTATCTATAATATTTTTTTTATGCACATTCCATGGGTCAATGCATTTTTTTGTACCAAGTATAATAGATTAAAAATCTTTTGTAGTGATCATTACAAATCGACTTATTATCTATGTTTTGTAATCCAGGTACTCTTAAGTACAGAAGTGTTGTATCATTTACTGTAAGATTTCTCATTTCGTGTTGAAAATTTGTAGAGGAACATTCTGAATCATTTTTTAAAAAATTTTTGACAAACAGCAATTTCTTGCATCACCCATCCTGATGAAAACAATTATTATCTCTGGAAAATAAATTATCTTAAAAACTATGTGATGGAAAAATCTGAAATAAATGGAGTATATAGAAAAAGGCTAAAATATATTAAAATTTTTCGTACACTTAAAATGCGTTACTATTTATTACTGTTGCAAGTCTAATTTTTTAATATTAGTTTATATAAAATACTTAAAAGAATTGTGTAGATTTTTCAGGTTAGTGTGTCATGTTAAAAGACACGAAAACTGTGTTTTTGTACTTATTTTCATCTTAAGGGGACGTCGGAGTCACTAAAAATTTAAATTTCCCGCCCTTACTACATCGAAATACCCACAAGGTTTTTCAAACTTTTCTCTTTAACAAATTAACCAATTCACTTGAAACTTTTAGAGATGATAGAATGATCATAAATAGAACGCGGTCAGCCCGGAAATTTCCGAAAACTAAAATAATATAGAAGCTAGAAAAGAAAATACCAAATTTTTACTGATTTCAATTCAATCCAAGAGATGGCATGATTCTGACTTTGCAATTATATTTCAAATGAAAAATATTATATTTACGAAATTTATTGATAATTTCAGGGCTGAGCGCGCTTCAATTATGATCATTCCATCATCTCCTAAAATTTCAAATCAATTGGTTAATTTGTTAAAAAGAAAATTTTTAGTGACTCCGACGTCCCCTCAAAGGGCCATCAAAATATTTCTTTTAGCACTTAAATCCTAGAAATTATTCTTTCTTTATTAGATAATATTAAAATTTTATAATTTTATAATATTATAATTTTATTTACAAAAAAGCTGTTTGAAATTTCGGTGAACATAATTTAATATATTCTAATGAATATAAAAAAGTAGCGAAAGTAATTATTAAAAGTTTATAGCAATAGTTAAGTATAATTAAAAAGTAAGTTAAAAAAAAATTGATGAATTTCTGTAACGAATAAAAGTGGAACGATTTCTTTTTAAAGCTGGTTAAGATACTATAAGAATGACTTTTCAGAAGTAAGGATAAATAGATTAATTTAATTAATAATTAATAGATTAGTAATAGATTAATGATTAATAACCCGGGGAAAATTTTACCATGCATAATTATATACAATTTTATATAAGTGCTTGTATATAACTATACATAATTATATATGGATATTGTCTCTATGTAATTGTACACGATGATATATGATTATATTTGATAATATACGATTGTATATAACCATGTACAATTATGTATCATATAACCATATAACAGTTATGAACAGCCATGCATGGTTATATATGACTTTGTACAATTATGTATGATTTTTTATAACTATATATAATTATACACAGCTGCGTATGAAAGTACGTAAGTGAAACTGAAAACTTTTGAATTGAAAATTATATACATTATATATAGTTGCATATAATTATGTATGATCATATAATTATATATATATATATATATAAATGCATTCAATCGTATATAGTTATATAGAGACAATATACGTATATAATCATATATAATTATACATGATTACATATATTCATATAAGTTTTTATATAGGATTATATATGATTATATATAATTATATATAATTCATTTTTACCCGGGAAGCAGATTAATTTAATATAATTAGAAAATGTAACTCTGTGGCATCTATATTCATATCTAAATCACTGTATCTACAATGCGAAATGGCAAATGAGATGTATAAAGGGACGGTCGCACGCTCAGTTGGCGCATGACTTGTCCGTGGCGCGCGACCGCGCGCCGTGATATTGTAACAATATTGTAACAATATTGTACCAATGTTCATTAATTATACTACTTATTTTAACATTAAATCCTAGCTAAAAAATATTATTATCATCATCATCATCATCATCATCATCATCATCAGCCTCAGCCTCAGCCTCAGCATCAGCATCAGTATCAGTATCAGTAAATATTGTGGCCACCACAGGTGTTATCATCCGGATAATAACACCTAATCTGGGGGTCTAAGCTTATTTATTTACGTTTTGACAATTTTTTGAATAAATAACAAAACGCTAATATGTAAATAACTTAGCTTAGGCCCCCAAATTAAGTGTTATCATCCGGATGATAACACCTACGATGGCCACAATATTTACAAATTCCTAAAAAATAACTTCCCAAATGTCCACCTGGATATCTAGCTGGAGGTTGTCTCAAAACAGGAGGTGCAGCTGGAATTCCAGCTGGATATTTACAACTGGGGTCACACGCGTACTATAAAAAATTTAATAATATATATTGCTGCCGTACGCAATTACTTTAACTTACCTGTTATTTCTAGGACGTCATCGTAAAAGAGGTTACCTATTTTTTAAAAACGTATGTAACTCAAAAAGTAAGCGTTATAGGGAAAAAATGTGCGTTCACGGTTTGTATACGTCGTCATTTTTCAACTATTTAAATTACCATAACTTCGCTTTCTGAACACACAGAGACTTTTAAAAAAAAAGTTATTAAAGGCTTTGCTCTACATTTTCGAAAAAATTTATGGAAAAATGGCAGTCCCAAAGTTTAATTGGTCGAAAGTAGCGTAGAAGTGCTGCATACGGAGCTTCACCTGCGGTAAAAAACGCGAAATTAAAAAATAAAAAAAATAATATAAATCGCCCGATATCAGGATCCGAACCACATGAAATCTATTGAAAAAGGCTTAAACAATATTGTCATTCAAAGTTTGGTAAAAATAAAGTTGCTACAAAAAAGTTATAACCATTTAAAAATTGCAAAAAACACGATTTTTGCGAAAATGGTCACTTTTGAAGTGCTGTATCTCCGTCAATTTTTAATGGATTATAACAAATAAAAATTATGTTTATTCGTCTTCTCAACAAAAATCATTTAGTTCTCGAATTATTAAGAAAGATAAAATATTGATCATTCTACAGTGCTTTGAAAATGAGCAAAAATCGAAAAAAAGCACTTTGAACGTTTGAGATAGCAGGGAAGAGCAGAATATACTTAACCTAGTGGTATAATCTCTCATTTCAAAACTCTTGAAAAACTGAACAAATCCTTTTCCAATTCGTTCAAAAAGATAAAAATTAACATTTTGGCAAGCACTTGAAAATAGGAAGAAACAGCTAAAAATAGATCTTTTTCTGACCTTTGAATGTGTATATCTCCGCTTCTAGGGTATATGGAGGGCTGAAATTTTGTACAGATTATTTTTTTATGATACCCAATAAGTCCTCAAAATTTCAGCCCGATCCCCGGACCCCGTGCGCACAGTCTTTTTAAAAAGTATTTTTTTGACCCATCCATATATATATTGAGACTGTATTTAAATTTTTGTAAAAAGTTGCAAATTAACATTATATCTATCTATCTATCTGTGCTACAGTAACGAGCGCAGTATCCTCTCTCTCTCTCTCTCTCTCTCTCTCTCTCTTTCTCACGTGTCTCTTTTTCTCTCTCTTACCATCTTTGGCCTCCTTTTAAACATCGGTGCGTCAATATTTGCTACAATTGGACTGCTAGTCTTCGGCGATTTGTGCTTATAGAGTATAGAGTGTGTTTATATATATATATGAAGAGTACGGCATTGGTGTATTGCGTGCTTTACCAAAGACTTTTATGTATTACGAGAGCCATCGAGCTCGTAAATTTGTGATTTTTAATTGGTTTAAGCTCTAATAATTTATAGAGATTGCAGTTATGGATAACATTTTTTCTTCATTAATATCCCTAAAAATGACGAAAAATTTTTTTATCATATATTCTTAAAGTACACATTATCGCGAACCTAAAAACAAATTTTCAAGCAGAAAATCCAAAAAATAAAGAAGTTACAAGTTTTAAAGGAATAAAATCGCAAAAATTAAAACTCACGAAATAATGATTTTTTCCATTATTCTAGTTATATAAGTCACGATATCATATTTTCTATGCAAAATAAAATATTTTTTTACATTGAAATACTAAAACTCATTCTGTAAACGAAAGACCTTTCCAGGTATCTATTCCGAATCATAAATACTGCAAGAAAATATAATGTTCATCAAATACAATTTCCGGTATTTAGCATAATTTATTTAAAAAGGTTATCATTTTAAAAATTATAACTAAGCACTTACAGAGTAAAATAATTTAAAATAACAATTATTTACTAGTTAGCAATCATTATATAAACATAGTGTCGCTAATCTGTCGATTATAATACACGTTGTATGCTTTATCAATGAGGCAAGGTGGCAGCTCGAGCGAATACATACTGCATTGCATGCAATCATATGATTTAGATGTAATAAGTGTTTTGATGGATGTAAAGTATTCAAAATAAAAGAATTTTCAATGAAGAAATTCAATCAGATCAGATAAGTATTCCTGCTTTACATGTGACTAGTTTTATATGAAAAAAGTGTTTCTTTGTGTGATTTCTTTTTCCAGGCAAAAAAGTTATGTCTCATCTTTGCCTGCACATGCTGGACTGGACTGTAAACAAGTCATATCAAATGTACATGTGTTCCAACAATAAACATGTAAGTATCTAATTCAGAGAGTTTAAAATTATATAATTACACTAATTTTATGTATTATTTTATACGTATACGTATACATCATAATTTACCTGATATAATTGTCTTTCAGGTTATGCAAATACTGCAATATTACCTTTTTTATAGAAAATATTTATTTTTAAAAGGAGTCAAATACAGAATAGTTTAGGTATATTAAATACATTAAGCATGATTTTAATATTTAACTTTAAATTGATTTATCTTTTGTATATGTTTTTAGAGTCTACGCGCAGGATCCTGGAGGAACTATTTAGATGGATTTTCACATATGAGATCTTAAAATGTTTGTAGTAACATTCTGGAGGACTTAACGCTATTTATATTAACCAAAATGCCAATTAACATGTAAATACCATTGTAAATATGAAAAAAGCAGAAATTTAAGAATTTTTTTTGCTTACCGAGTAATATTCTTTTTCACAAAATTCTGGATCTTATTTCTTGCCTATATAAATAACGTTAGGTCCTCAAGTAGTTTTTTACAGACATTTTGAGACGTTATAGAGCAAAATCCATTATATGGTTTGGTCAGGATCCTGCACGTGGCCAGAATATGTTGCTGAAGTAATATTAGCAAGTTCCCATGAAATTATTTGATTTTTCATATTAAAATTGGCATAAATTATAGTCAAATATATGATATATATTTTATTAAATGTAATTAATGCATTGGTTTTATTTATTTCAGGTGAATATAGGAAAATACAGCCTATAGGGATAATACCCCCTTAAGCGGAAGATAACGCGTTATAAATATAGAATAAATTGCTTTTGTTTTGTAATTAAATAAAAATATATTTTATGAAGTATTGAGTTTTATATTTCGAGTACTACTCGAGCAAAATGCTATTACTATATTTATGAGTATACCGTTAAGAATCTTATGTTTGAGGTTACACTGAAAAAAACTTGGCGCTGATGCTACTCGAGGCGCACGCGGAACAGCGCTATCTTAGTTTGGTGCTCCGGTTACACGGTTTTTGGGAGAACAAGAGCCCCAAAAGTGCGTTGATCCGTTCTCTTTTTTCGCGAGAGCGGTGTTACCTACTCGGAGAAAAATGTGCTAATAATTCAGTAGCAGTCCGGCTGCTACTAAAACAGTATCAGACCTCTGCTACTAAATCCGTAGCAATATGCTACTGTATTTGCTGCAGCGTGCTACTATTTCAGTAGCAGGCACTCTGCTACTACCTTAGTAGCAGAGCTGCTGTAAAATTAGCAGCAAGCTGCTACTAATTCGGTGCGTAAGAGTCTCTTGTAACCTCACTCCTCCGCCATGCACCGCCCCTCACGGCCTCACCGCGTAGCCCCGCGTGGCGCGTATTCCGTTAACAAAGAAATGTTAAAAAATTTTGCCGGTAACAAGAATCGAACCCTTGTCGCACGAATCGGCAAAACGATAGTGCACGCGCTTTAACGCTCTCGGCCATCATTACAAATTGACATTATAGGTATGAAACTTATACAAACTTTTTTACTCCCTGGAGGGCTTAGGATAGCTTGAATCGGCATCATTTCTTTTCGACTAATTATCTCGAAACTTTACACTCATCAAAATTGAGTAAATAACCGTTTCCAATGCAAAATTTTACGTTCTTTCGTTTGGTGTAAACGATTTTTTCGGGGACGAAGCCGTTCTCGAGATATAAGCAAACAAAACTTTCATCTTTAACATTTCTTTGTACTCTGGGCATCGACGATGCAAATATTTTCAATAAGTGCGAACACTGTGGAATTAAACAGTACATTTTTAATATCTACCCGGGGAAAGAGTTGATTGACTTAACTCTAGCTAAACGTAAAAATTTAAAAAAAAAAGATATGCATCGTCCATAATTCTCAAGGTTTCGACAGTCAATTTATTTTTAAATATTTGGTAGAGAAACACAGTGATCGCGAGAAGCCACAGGTAATCTTGAATGATTCAAAAATTATTTTGTTGGAATATTTAAATATAAAGTTTATCGACAGCATGAATTACTTTCACAAGCTTACGGATTTTCAAGGGTATTTTTCCCCATTTATTAAATACACCAAAAAATATATCTATAAGTACGTATGCGTCCAATTCTATCAGTTTTAAGGATTGAGAAACTTTTTTAGAGTAGTTGAGTGAGTAAGTGACTAGCAAATATGTGTTCAATTTCAGGATGAGATATTTAAATGCTATAAACGGGATGTGAAGATAATGAGATTGGCGAGCTTAGATTTTCGAGAAACGTTTATGAAATGCGAAGTAGATGACAAGTATGCTGTGTGTTAAGTGTTAAGAAAAATTTTTTTAAAGAAAAAGGAGATCGGTATCGTGCCTGTCGGTGGCTATAGAAGAGCTAACATCAATCGATTAAAGCAATTCAGTGGATGGACTATGGAGCAAAGAGTGCTAGATCGAAAAATCGAGTACACTGGACGCTGCCGTGAAAGAAGGCTACCTGAGCCTATTCTCGTAGATGGATTTTTCCAGCCCAGGGAAGGAGGCAATCATAGAGGGATCGTTCTTCAATTTCAAGGCTGCTACTGGCGCGGTTACCCTTGCTATTGCAGAATAAATAGAGACAATGTTTTGATTAAAGATGATTCGATGGATGGCAGATACGAGAAAACTTGTATCACTTCTGAAAAAATCAATGCAAATAATTATCATCTGATCGAAATGTGGGAGTACATGTAGGATCAAAAGCTGGCATACGACGAAGAAATGAAATATTTTGTTGAAAATAATATTGAACTCGTGCACAGAAAACCCTTGGATCTCTGCGAAGCATTGTTTGGAGGCCAAACAGGTAATACTGTAAAAATGTACGAATGCCGAGGTGATGAAAAAATAAAATACGTCGACGTGTGCTCGCTATATCCGTACATCTGTAAGCGTGGAAAATACCCAATGGGTCATCCAAAATTGTATGTCGGTGAGCGGGAGTGTGAAAATATCCTTATTATGTGCGATGCGATCCCGCCAAGTAATTTATATCACCCGAACCTACTTGTTAGAATGCACGATAAATTTTTTTTTGCAACAGTGTGCATAAAATTTGTTTCTACTCCTCAGTTTCCGGGAGTAAAATGATGTTTTTCAACACAGTGCGAGTAAAATTCCATTTTACACCCCGGGGGAGTAAAATAAAAAATTCAATATTTCGCGCTTTCTAATGAATTCTGCAATATATTGTAGAAATGCCCCAGTGATGTATCCGTATAATACTTCACTAGACATATACATTTATTTTGTGTTTATATACATGCAGATTTCCGACTCCTCTGTCCTGTGAAATATATCGCTCTGTTCGATAGCTATGTAATTAGTGCCGCTTCGATAGCCGATTAGACAAATCGTTTATATTATTTTGAAAATGAGTAGTGATTCTCTATCCTACGATATTTTGGCTGCAGCTGAAAGTGCAAGAAATCAATTGCTTCCAAATAAATCGGAACGTATTTACCGCGTGTGCTACAGTGATTTTCGACAGTGGATGAGTGACAAAAAAACAAATTCTTTTGATGAAAATGTATTCTTGGCCCACTTTTATGAACTCGCCAAAAAATGCATCTCTGACTCTGTGGTCAAAATTTTCTATGTTAAAAAAAATGATGAAGATTGAAACTAACATAGACATTAGCGGCTACAATATATTACAAAATTATTTTAAAAAATTGCACACCGGGTATACACCAAAAAAATCCAAAGTATTTTCAACTACTGAAATTAAAAAATTCATAGATGAAGCTCCAAACGAAAACTTTTTGGCAGCAAAGGTAAATCTTTTAATTTTGATATTAATAAAATGAAATTATTAGTAATAATAAATCGATAATTAATCCTTAGGTAGTTCTTATTCTGGGTATACTCGGAGCATGTAGGAGTCAAGAACTGAATTGTTTAACAATGGATAATATTAAATTAGAAGATAACTATCTCGTTCTTTCGTTGGCAAATACGAAAAATAATTTACCACGGTCCTTCACACTTGAAGGTAAATATTACGATATCGTAACGAGTTACATTAAGTTAAGACCACAGAACATAACAACAAGAAAGTTGCTCATAAATTACAGCAATGGCAAGTGTTACAATCAACCGATTGGCAAGAACACATGGTTAAATTTAGAAGAGCCTCATTTATATGAGGTAATTTATAGGACACAATTTTCGCCGTTCTTCGGCCACTCTTCTCGCAGATTCTGGAGCCAACATTACAACCTTGAAAAGGCATGGTGGCTGGAAGTCAGAGCAAGTAGCTGAAGGATACATTGAAGAATCGATAAGAAACAAGAAAAAAATTGGAGAGCAAATAACCAATGCTATTGAGATAGACGCAGATGAACCAACGACTAAGAAAATTGAAAAAACTACAGTTGTAAAGTTACAACTTAAACCGTTGAAATTGAATAATTATTGTTTCTTTTCTTGAATAATCGTTATGTTATGTTATTTAGAATTATATGCATTATGTCTTTTAAATAATTTTGAACATATATTGTTTATATTGTTAATTGTATATAGTTTATTATTTTGTTAATCATTTGTTAATTGTTAATTGTTAATCAAATTATTGTTTTTTCAAATTATATGCATTATGTTTTTTTAAATAATTTTGAACGATGTTTATGATAGAGGGGTGCTCCCTGCACCCCCACCAGGGGCTCCGCCCTGGACCCCATTCTCCACCTTGCATTCTACGCCTCTAGCAATATACTTCATATGGAATGTTTTTACATTTGTCATTTATTTTATATGCTTTGATACATTTTTTAGCGAGTTTTACGCCCTTGTAGCATAATATACTAGTTTCCGCTATGTCGTGCATGCTGTGAACAAATGCTGCAAGATGACTGTCCTCACGAAAATGTAGAAGATAGAATTCTGTAAGGTACATGGTTGTTCGAGGAAGTTACAAAAGCTGTGGAGCTAGACGACACTGTTGTGAAGGTGCATAAAATATGTTGATACGAGATCACCTAATTTAGTTCAGGAACGCGAAGTGGAGGGATATTTTTAAATTATATTGACGAGTATTTTACACAAAAAAACCACTGGCATCTAGTTATTCGCCAGACTGCATCACGGACGAGGCCAAAGACGAGTATGTCAAACTTCTCTAGCTATATAAGGAAATAAGCTTGGATAGAAATCAAGTCTGCTTCAAAGTGAATCTCCGATCCATGGCAAAACTATGCTTAAACTCGCTGTGGAAAAAGTATGCGCAGCGTAAAAATATGCCGAAAACGGAGCTAATTACGGAGCCACAAAGATTTATGGAATCACTTACCAGCGAGGAAGTCGAGGTGACGGGCCTTTTATTCATCAATGACGAAACTCTGTACGTCGGATGGCAGTATAAGAATATGTCAGTCAGGTCGTCGTCAACCACTAGCGTTCTCGCTGCAGCTTTCACAACCGCGCAACCCTGGATACAATTTTTTGAATAATTGAGAGAATTACTTAGACACGTTCTATATTACGACACGGATTCAGTCATCTATGTCGGTAATAATAGTTAGAGTGATTTACCGATTGATACAATGCTAGGCGAACTGACTGATGAACTGAACATGCGCTAATAGAGTCGCGGTAGCGTAACAGGAATGCCCGATTGCTGCGCATATGTAAATCAGCTCATTCGTATGCTTCCGCGAGCCGTGATTCACAAGCACTGATTCGTGATCAGTGGGGGTATCAGCTCATTTGTGAGCTTGCGCGTATAAGAAGCGCTCGCTAGCGACAGCTGCGTGAATTGGCTCATTGTCGCGCTTTCGCGAGCCGCGAATCAGAAATGCTGATCCGCGATGATTAGGGGAATGAGCTCATTTGTGCCCTTACGATTCGCGGATCGGAAGCACTCGACGCAAGCCGCGAGCGGGCGCAGGGAGGCCCACCGCGGTCATCAGTACCTCAGGCAGAGGTACTGCAGTATAAAAGTGTACCCTCCTTAGTCAGTCAGTTATGGATACACGTGGAAGCATCCGTGACGTATATATGCATCGGTCTGACAGGGTGTGGTAAATCGAAGTTCGTGAAGAAATATTCAAAGTACAGCGAGCAATACTCGTTTCAAGACGATCTTATGCATGAATCCTCGTCCTCTGGCGGCGCGATCGTCAATCTCTTTACAAAAGGCAGCAATCATAATAATCTTAGCATTCGATTTAAGTCCCGATTTATCGGCTAATGCATGCACTCATTGGAATCTAATGAAGTACGTAGTGTTGATTAGAAGTGAGATTCGGTGGTCCACTGGCTAGTACAGTGAATTGTATCGTGTATGCCGAATATGACAATATCTTGGAAATAGATTCTTCAGACCAAGCTATCGTAGACTTTAAAGGCTGAGAAGACGACTCCAGATGTTGCTGTCATGGTACAATACCCTGCTTTACCCTCCGTCTACGACAGTTTACCTCGAGCGCAAAAGAAGCAGCTACCTTTGCTTTAAAAGATGAGTTCACTGCTCACTCGGTTGTCGCACCAGCAAATTCAATTACCAGTCTTAGTCAGGAAATTTGGAAGCGGAATGAGTGTTTGACACAGCATCATTATGGCCTCGACTACTTTGAGGGAGAAATATCATTAAAAGTTTTGTACAAAACTCTAAAAGATATTACGAGAAATGTGAAGAAAATAGATTTTCGAGATAAGGAAAAGTGGCTCACCTAACATAAAATAACATCACAGGAGATTATTAGTTTGGAATACGACAATGATTGCCCATCATTTACCAAGTTGCCGTGGACCGATAACTGCTGTCTTCACCACGCCTTAAAATTTCAATATCTTCAATACAGCTGTGCTTTAAATAATGCTTATAGATTGAAAACCTAGCCAAACCCGCGTGAGTCAAAATCTTGTGCCGAATTTACTTACGAGGCATTTCACGTCAACTCTCCCAGCCGCGGCGCGCAAGCGTCAAAACACGCTACATTGAACGCGTGCTTACGGTACTTAAATGAACTTATTCAAAACATGTAATAGATGAATTTTATGTATTTTTTTCTCAGCTTTCCAACAGTGTGAATAGTTTTTCCGAATTTTTTTATTTTTACCTTTAAAAACATAAAACATGTTATATCTCTAAAAGTATATTTTTAATATTTTTTTTATGCTTCCAATCGAAAGCTGACAAAATTTTACGTAGTAAATAAAGTTTTCCACAGAGTAGAAATGATATTTTGAATAAGAAATACAACGCGAAAGAGTAGACGCACCACCGCTTCAGCGCGCTGTGCCGCGCACGAATTCGACTCGCTTACTTACATGTATGAGGGTCTCAATAAGGTGAATTTCGTGAAGCCAATCTTAACATTTCCATATTCTTTTTTAAATAAGCAATAAATTTCATTTAAATTACCAAGTAATAATCTTTTTTGAACATGTTGTCGTTTACCATTGTCCTGGCGAACAGATAAGTAATCTTTTAAACCCGGCATAATTCGACTTATATCATCTCTTTCGTAAAAACTTTTTACTAAATTGGCAGTTTCATCTGAAATACTTTGCCTTTTTTTTGGCAGTTCTTGAAAAAATTCCGTTTTCAGCTACTAACTCCTTTGCTTTTCGTGCTTCCCACTCGCTACAACCAAACTCCCTTACTAAATCATAACGAGACCAAAATTCAGGGACAAGAGTAAGTAACTGAAAATTCGGTCTTCCTTTGTCATAGATTCTGAAAATTTCTTTTTTATTTGCTCAAGAATTGCTACGCCTGCTTTATGATATTTATCATTACACTCTATTTTAGCTTTTATAACATCAGGGGCATCAGGAACATCCTTTTGTCTATAATATATTTCCCGTCGACAACTTGAATAAATTTTTGAGTTATCTGGTACTAGGGGGTACTTACTTCGTAAAGAAGCTGGAAAGTTAAATAAATCTTTTACCGAACTATGGTTATAAATGATTTATACATTGCAATTTAAACTTGGAATTCATTATATTTGTTATAATAAACCGCAAGAAATATAAATTGAATAGTAGTGAAATTGAGGGATAATATCTAATCGAAGATTGACGCTAATGAAAAGAATTTCATATAATTTTTAAAATATATACAACACACATCTGTATACTTATATAAACTCGCCATGAAAATTTAACTACAGAACAATAATTTTTATGTCAAAGCCACCTATTAAGTAAAAAATAAATAACTTTAACTCACGCGGTGAGTCGCGCGCGGTACGGCGCGCTGAATCGCTGGTGCGTCTACTCTTTCGCGTTGTATTTCTTACTCAAAATATCATTTCCACTCTGTGGAAAATGTTATTTTCTACGTAAAATTTTGTCAGCTTTCGATTGGAAGAATAAAAAAAAATATTAAAAATACACTTTTAGAAATATAACATGTTTTATGTTTTTTAAAGGTGAAAATAAAAAGATTCGGGAAAACTATTCACACCGTTGGAAGGCTGAGGAAAAAATACATAAAATTCATGTATTACATGTCTTGAATAAGTTAATTTAAGTACCGTAAACACGCGTTCAATGTAGCATGTTTTGATGCTCGCGCATCGCGGCTGGGAGAGTTGACGTGAAGTGCCACTTATGCATTACCGCTGCAGCTTTGCAATGAATAATCTCGAAATTTTGAAACATTTCGAGATTCTTCATCTGAACACTGAAAATTCTTACTTAGGGGTTTTTGGAGTTGCTAATAACGAATTTTACGTTAGTTTTCCAAATTTTTTAAATACAAGATGACGAATCCAATATGGCGATACAAAATTTTGATAAAAACATTAAAAACAGGCCTCAGATTAGTCATCAGCATCTGCAAAACCCTCAAGCTACAATTTGGAGTTAGATATACTGCTTTTATAAAAATTTTGCATCGCCATATTGGATCCACAATCTTAAATTTGAAAATGGTTTTTTTCACACATTATATAGGTACCGAAATGTTACGCTCACTCGCACCGATGCATAAATAATAAAAAAACTCATATCTTCTGATCTATTGAATATTTGGCCCTGAAACTTTACCGAAACCTTCTTTAAGTTTTACCGAATAATGTTACGTAATAAAAAATTTTGAAATTCATAAATTCGTAACACACTTTCATCGTTTGCGACGACAGAACATCGCTGCGACAATACACGCACACACGCGTAAGAACAATATATTATAATATAGAACAATATATATAGAAACAATATAATATAGAACAATATATTAACACTATATATATTTCCAGTGAAATCCACCTGGATTCCAGTGAAATCCACCTGGAATTCCAGCAGGAAATCCAGCAGGAAATCCAGCTGGAATTCCAGCTGGATTTTTTCAACAGGGTAGAGTACGCGAAAGAGTATGAAGCAAGAGAGAGAGAGAGAGAGAAAGAGAGATTGCGCGACCCTTCTACTCTCTTACTACTCGCACTACCGTATCTCTTACGTGCTTTCCACCGCTCATGATCTCCCATCTCACCTAGCACAGCGCGGGGCTAGATATTGACTCGCGCTGGCTGTCAATCGGCCAAGGCGCTCTTTATATGTGTTTCCCGTGCAAAAGTCGAGGCGCTCTTCGCTTTTGCACAAGCTCCCGAAACCGAGCTTTCACGAGGTGCCCTTCTTGTCCGCAAAGCCCTGACAAAAGACTCTCGAGATGCTCCTCGGAAGAGCTTCTCCTCCGTTCCACCTATACCAAATCCTTTACTATACATAACGTGGTAATAAACCCAGCGATAAGTCGGATAATCAAGCATAGCAATAATTTAGACTTTAAACGCTTTAATTTTATTTGATAATTAAACGATTATAAATTAATATATTACATATATATATATTCATTTATGGCGAGGCTAGGATGCCGTACACGTAATCCAAAGGGATAACGTTACACGTGTGAAAGAAAATATACAACATTATAAATGGATTTTTGTTTGTATTTTTTATTCCTATTACGAAATATGTTTTAAAGTTCAAATATATTGCATCAGTTTCTACATGCATTCAATAACATTTAGTCAAAATTTCGAAAGATTTCATGTACATGCGTACGAGTAATGGCGAGTTGAAGTCAAAAGAATTTTTATTAATACCGTCAATGGCGCTAATGTACCGACCTTTTTAAAATCTAACGGATACGTATCAATGTAAAATGGCTAGAGAGACAAGATGGAGCGCAGTAAGCTTATTGTTACGACGGTAGCAAGTGAACCTCCAGATATTTATTATCCAGATTAAGATATTGCAATATATCATATTTTTCTGGGTGCCGAATTAGACAATATAGAACAACAGTATGGTAACTAAATTTCATTTTTAGTTACCAGAAACTACTTCCCAAAGTTTTGGCAAAATCTCTTCCTTTGAGATCGTGAGCGTTTGTAAAAAGTCTCCAACTATATTTCAAAAGGTACATTTCTAAATTTACATATCCTATGCGTATTGCAAAATCTACGGAAACTATTCCGGACTTACAACATCGAGTTTTCAATAAAAAAAACTCAAGAAATCACACACTGTTTTCAAATAATACACACAGCAACAAACTCAACAACAATTTAAGTTACAACATTAAAAGTTACAACATCAAGAGTATTAAAAATAATCATTAAGGCCGAAAAAGATTAAGGACAGCCCGCTAAAAGAGTTTAGACGAGTAAGAACTAATCCGGAACTTTTTAGTACATATTTTAGAAAATTTGCCAATAGCATAATCGACGTTTTCAATACAAGGGCATCAAGTGAACTTCACGCATATGCGAAATAGTGCATTTAGTGAGTCTTTAAAGTTACGATAGCAGGGTGTAAAGTGTACAGTTGACGTCACGAATACGTATCCGCAAAAGTACACTTTATACACAGAGAAGGTTAGTTAGGCACGAAATATATGCACAGAATCAAATTAAAATATACGTGTATAAGGTTTTATTTCATACCTTCCAAGATCCAGTAGACTGTCCAAAATATTAACAGCTCTAACATGTGCTAAGGGTGCTATCGATTCCCGTAAACCTGAGTTTCCTGGATGAATAAGAAGCACGAGACTGACCCCAAGAATAGCATTTAACAAAGACGTTGCAATAAAATAGACCAACGTACGAACTGCAATCATTCCATTCATACGTGCGTTCAAACTTGCTGATCCTACAAAATTAAAAGCATTAATTTTTGCATGATGCACGGATAATATATATATATATATTATTTTATTTACTATATTTTTTTAATATCTCTATTGCGATTGTTTATGACGTAAATTTTACAATAAATGCTAATATTGCTCTTATAAGCGTATTTCGGACTTCATAAAGAAGTTATCAAACGTTGTACAATGTTGCTTTAGTAATACATAAATATAATTGTAATATTGATGCGATAAAAACAAAAGCAACGTTTTATCTTGCTGAAATGTCGCTGGAATATTATTCCGATATACAGGATGATTCAATACCATCGCATTTGGTAAATACCATTCGATAGATCGCGAAATTCTAAGAATGACGTAACTTTCTCGGTTTTCGATCTGACAAGTAGTTTCCGAGATATTAATTGTTAATAGTTTGAAAGATGAGCCAATCAGCGGGCAGTTACAGCGGGCGGCAGAAGCGGTGGAGAAAGATAGAAAGGAGAAGCGCGAAGAGGTGGGGAGGTGCACTCGCCCGTCTCGTCGCTTACGGTCGCGCGTACGCTTGCACCGAGCGCGAAGCGACAGAGACAATTGAAGCGCTAACTCACACCGCGATGCGTTTACTTATTTTAATATTTATTTGATAACAAATTTATCGAATTAAAAAATAAACTAAAGATCTACCATTAAAGAATAACCATAAATTTTCATAATAAAAAAATGTGATGTCGCTAACGTCTAAGGATCCAGAAAATTTAGAGAATCTACCAAAAGTGTAGAAATTCACAGTTAATATTAAAACTAATACACTAATCAAGAGAGTAAATAATACTTAGGAAAAAATGTACAAAAATACTGATAAATAAACGATGCATAATAACTGAAATGCTGAAGCTTGTTTGAAACTTAAAAGAGTTTTAAAAAATGAGATTTTAATATAACTAAAATACTAAATTTTTTATTGCTCAAATCACTCGAACTTAAATAATATGGAACATAATTTAACCCTAATCGGTCACCGTGGGTGAAATTCGCCCAAACAAAAATATTAACTCCTCAGACAATAGCTTAGTATTTGAAAATACCCTTGAGGCGTCATCTACTGTTAGTCTGAGGTACCCTCTATACCTTTGTGCAGTTAGCGTGGCTTGGGAGCCTTCAGTGTGCGTCTGGCATTTGTCCAGAGTAGACCCTCAAAAATCGTTGCGTGAAATTCACCCAGTGTGACAAAAGTGTATTATTGAAAGTTAAAAAATCGATTTTTTTTTTATCTTCTACTAAGTTATAATATCTTTTCAAAACGTAAGTATTAAATTTTTAGTCTGAAGATTTTTTTCTGTGAAGCGTTTACATGTATTTTATGCACAATATATAGATAGCATATAATCTACGTCCACGGCGCATTCGAGATCTGCTTTTGGAGGAGCCTGATATTGAAGCAATAGGTGAGTGTTCTGACAGCGAAATATCTAGTGAAAGTAATGATTCGGAGACAGACATAGAGGTAGAAGATGCAACAGCTAATGCTCGTACGCTTGAATCACGGGCACGCGGTAGACCTGCATCGACGTTAAGGGGAAAAAATGGCTACGTGTGGAAAACGAAGGTGCCGGAGAGAAGGTCAGATCGTATTAATGCCGATGCATTATTTGAAAACGTAGGACCTAAAGGTGCAGCGTCGAATTTACAAAGTGTGTTTGAATTTTGGAATGTACTGTTTACAGATAAGATCATAAATATTATTATACAGCACACGAATGATCGAATTGAAGCTGTTTGTTTACATATGATTGCCAATGAAAAAGACTTGCAGAGTTATCATCATCACACTGATAAATCTGAACTCAATGCTTATATTGGATTACTATATTACAGTGGTATGTGGAAATCATCTAATGTCTATTACGAGCATTTGTGGAGCAACGAGAATGGAATATCGTTTTATAAATGCGTTATGAGCAAAGCAAGATTCATGTTTTTGTGTACTTGCTTACGATTTGATGACAAGACAAAGTGAAATCCAAGTGACAAATTTTCTCCAATACGAGAAATCTGGGATATTTTGATCCGTAATTGTAAAGATAATTACGAACCTTCAAAGTTTTGTACAGTTGATGCACAGTTGCTGGGATTTCGAGGTCGGTGTAGTTTTCGAATGTATATCAAATCAAAGCCAGATAAATACGGTCTCAAAATCATGACATTAAACGATGCTGAAACAAGTTACTTGATACATGGAATCCCGTATTTAGGTAAAATGAATCTTGAGGACAAAACTGAGTCTATCTCAGAATATATTTTCTGTGAAGTTACGACTCCTACATACGACACAAATAGGACTGTAACAGCCGATAACTGGTTCAAGTCAATTCCACTTTTAGAACGTATGAAAAATGAGCCGTTCAATATCACAGTGACAGGAACAATTCGCAAAAATAAACGCGAAATTCCCGCAGAGATGACGGTTTCCAACCCAGATCCGCCAGGTACCAAATTTTGTTTCTCTTCTAATGGGATAACTCTCTTGTCGCACACGCCGAAGAAAAATAAAATTGTGCTGCTGGCTTCTACTCACTCTCACTCCACAAAAATTGAAAATGGAAAACCGGAAATTATTCAGCATTACAATGCGACTAAACGTGGTACAGATTGCTTTGATATGCTTTCCCACGCGTACACCGTTTCCAGAAAAACAAATCGTTGGCCGATGCGAATGTTTTATGGCATGCTGGATCAAGCGGCTGTTAATGCGCGCATTCTAATGCAAAGTAAATTTAAAAGAGATGGGATTAATAAAAAAATAACTGCTCACGAATGTTTTCGGGAGTTATCTTTAGCGTTAGTACGATCGCAGCTAGAAGAACGGCTCCTTCTGCCAACTATCCGAAGTGGTTTAAGGCAAGGTATCATGGCAATTTAAAAAAAAGACCCTCCACCTGGATTAAATGCTGAAAGACAAAAGTTGGCAAAACAAACAAAATGTGGAGTATGCAAAAAAGGTAAAGACAAGAAAACTACGTCTGTTTGTCCTTCCTGTCTTCGTCCAATGTGTGATGAGCACAGGGCGTACATATGCGTCGAATGTACTGGCGAAATGTAACCAATTAAAAATAATTCATAATTAATTTTTGATAATTTTTCATTACTTATATTAAATTAAGATAATAAAAAGTATTTTCTACAATATTTTTGTGTTATAATAATTTTTCATTCATTTATATTCATTATTCAAGTAAAATAAATAAACACTAAAACTCGACATTTTTCGTGCATTCAATCTTTAAAATAAATATACTTTTTAAAAGGAGCAATATTATATTATTTTTTTTATGAAAATATTATGTTTTAGGAGTAGATTCCTATTGTTTTTTTTGCTTCATATGAATTGTGTAAAAAGATATAAATTTTTTAATTAAAAAACTGACTTTTTTGTTATGTTAAGTAAAAACAATTTTTTAATGTATAAAAAATTAATTTTCATTACTGATACTCATAGGACATCTTTTAGAATCCTTAAAAAACGCATACAAATTATTTTTAGATAAAAAAAACTCATTATCGAAGCAAGATATTACTTTTTCGACGCTGGGTGAAATTCACCTAGTGTGACCGTTATGCGATTCTACTGAAGTGTGAACGATGAGGGTTAAGACACAAAATTACGTATGACGTCTCCAAAACATTCGTGATATTAAATACGATACTATTTTAGGTAAGCAATAATGCTTCGTTAATCTTTGAGGATAAAAGAATCAACAAACATGATCAATAAAAATTTGGGAAAATATGATTTTTCACAATAATTTAAATGGATCGATTAACAGCTTACCGAATATTTTGGAAAATACATTTATTGAAAAAGCATTGCACGAATTCCGAAACGTGAGCGAAAGAAAAATGCGAGACAGTCAAATTAAATGACCTTAAAATTTGTCTGCTTGTCGACGGTAATGCTGAGATGTTTTGTACATTGAAAGAAATGTTTTAACCTGTGGGACAGAATAGTACATTATAGAACGGGTACTCGCCTTCGGCTCGGGCCGTAATTCTCTCGTTTCGTAAATAACGCCTTCACGTACCAGTTTCATACCGTATTTTATAGTACGAGATGCCGAGAACAAGCAACGAAGTTCCGATTTTTAGGTTAGAGTGCTATAATAATTAATTAGGACTATTTAAAAAAATTTATTTCACACGATTATTTACGATTTATCTGTATTTTCATATCAAGGATGCTCTTACCTATGTTTTCGAAAATACTTTATTAAAAAACGCACTACCCGAATTTGTAATAGTGTCAATAATTTAAATCAAATATTAACTGTCTCTCATCTGTAAGACTAAGGAATTTTATATCCTTTTCGAATGAACTTTACTGACTTATTACAAAATTGAAATGTAGTCCGCATCTAATCGTAAAATCAAATAATAGTATTTTTTGTCACAAGGCCGTGAAATACATTTTTTTAAATAATCCTAATTAATTATTATGGCACTCTAACCTAAAAATCGCAACTTCGTTGCTTGTTTTCGGCATCTCCTACTATAAAATACGGTATGAAACTGGTACGTAAAGGCTTTATTTACGAAACGAGAGAATTACGGCCCGAGCCGAAGGCGAGTACCCGTTGTATAATGTACTATTCTATCCCACAGGTTAAAACTTTTTTTTCAGTGTACAGAACATCTGAGCATTACTGTCGAAAAGCAGACAAATTTTAAGGTCATTTAATTTGACTCTGTCGCATTTTTCTTTCGCTCACGTTTCGGAATTCGTGCAATGCTTTTTCAATAAATGTATTTTCCAAAATATTCGGTAAGCTGTTAATCGATCCATTTAAATTATTGTGAAAAATCATATTTTCCCAAATTTTTATTGATCATGTTCGTTGATTCTTTTATCCTCAAAGATTAACGAAGCATTATTCCTGACCTAAAATAGTATCGTATTTAATAGCACGAATGTTTTGGAGACGTCATACGTAATTTTGTATCTTAAATTATGTTCCATATTATTTAAGTTCGAGTGATTTGAGCAATAAAAAATTTAGTATTTTAGTTATATTAAAATCTCATTTTTTAAAACTCTTTTAAGTTTCAAACAAGCTTCAGCATTTCAGTTATTATGCATCGTTTATTTATCAGTATTTTTGTACATTTTTTCCTAAGTATTATTTACTCTCTTGATTAGTGTATTAGTTTTAATATTAACTGTGAATTTCTACACTTTTGGTAGATTCTCTAAATTTTCTGGATCCTTAGACGTTAGCGACATCACATTTTTTTATTATGAAAATTTATGGTTATTCTTTAATGGTAGATCTTTAG
>UELU01141384.1:0-17302 GCA_900490025.1 Megastigmus dorsalis
GGACTGTGCTTCCAATATACAACATTTACTCTTTTTTTGAATATGAATATATAATATTTTAAAAGGACTGTGCTTACAACACAGTCTTTACTCTAAAATTAAATGAATATTGTATATAAATATTTTTCGAGGGCTGTGCTTATAATACACAGTCTTTACTCTAAAATTAAATGAATTTTGTATATGAATATTTGTAGAGGACTGTGCTTAGAATACACCGTATTTACTCCAAAAAAAATGAATATTGTATATAAATATTTTTAGAGAGCTGTGCTTAGAATACACAGTCTTTACTCTAAAATTAAATGAATATTGTATATAAATATTTTTAGAGGACTGTGCTTATAATACACAGTCCCTACTCTTTTTTGAATATAATTATATAATATTTATAGACGACTGTGCTTACAATACACAGTTTTTACTGTAAAATTTTATTGAATATTGAATATAATATTTTTAGATGACACTGCTTACAGTACACAGTCTTATCTCTATAATAAAAATGAATATCGTATATAAATATTTTTAAAGGACTGTGCTTCCAATATACAACATTTACTCTTTTTTTGAATATGAATATATAATATTTTAAAAGGACTGTGCTTACAACACAGTCTTTACTCTAAAATTAAATGAATATTGTATATAAATATTTTTCGAGGGCTGTGCTTATAATACACAGTCTTTACTCTTTTTTGAATATGATTAAATAATATTTTTAGAGGACTGTGCCTGCAACACAGTCTTTACTCGAACATTAAATGAATATTGTATATAAATATTTTTCGAGGGCTGTGCTTACAATACACAGTCTTTACTCTTTAATAAAAATGAATATCGTATATAAATGTTTTTAGGGGACTGTGCTTACAATACACAGCCTTTACTCTTTTTTTGAATATGATTATATAATATTTTGAGAGTACTGTGCTTACAACACTGTCTTTACTCTATAATAAAAATGAATATTGTATATGGTTATGAGGAAAAGATGTATGTAAAACTTTGATTTAAAACTCACTCTTGGTTTATTTGTTGCTCGTTGTGATATGTTTAATTTGTAAACTTAAAATGCGCAGTTTTAAAGAAAAATATACAGTAGTTAATTCTCTCGTTGCTGTCCGTGACATTCTATGATGCTGTGTTGTATTGATGTGTGTTGAGGTTGAATCTTGCAGGGACTAAAATCGACTGCTCTGTAGAATGCTGAGTTTGAGAATGGTTGTCCTGCAGGCTTTCCCGGCTGTATTTATACCTATTGGGCCTGAACTGCCTGGAAAATAGCTTGGTGCTGGTTTTGGGGTAGTACTGCTTTCCCCGTCGCTCTCATTGCTCCCTACGCTAGATAGTTTATAACGCTGTTAAAATTTTCAGGTAGTTACTGAGTGAAAATAAGAACTTTTAAATAACTGACATATTGATAATTATTATTAATTTAAATATGCATATTCTGTGTGAGACTCAATGAAAAAGTATCCGTTTCGTTTTGTATAATGAATAAAACAGTATATAAATATAGAAAAATGAAGATATATTGCTTCTTGTTTTCACTCTTACATATGACAATCGTTGCTAATCAAACATTGAACTATTCGTGTAAAACTAAAAATTGATATATTTTTATTTTACATAGTAGTCACTTATTACTTATTAAGTTATTATTTAACATGAATTAAAATTATGCTTTTGAAGGTTGTGAGGCTGATGTGGCCTCACAAGAGGTAATTGCGAATATTGAAATAAATGAAAATAAAGCAAACTCTATAAAATCTTCTTTTATAAAATGAATTTAATTAACGAGGGGGGATTCGCGTCTGTTTTTGGAGAATGCCTGGACCGAGGCACTGCACGAAAAGCATAAGGAGGCGATAGCGACCGAGCAGGCAGGCACTGGGCCGGCCTGCATGCACCACCGATGAAGCACCAACGACGATGATGCCACCGGGCGACACCAGCACGACATGACACTGTTGCCCGGCTACGAATGGCACCGATGACGACGACGAGCAGAAGCCACCACGAGGAAAGTGATGTGCGACGACGAGAACGACGAGGAAGCGACAGCTGGGCCGTGCATTGCAGACGACGCAACTGCCTGTACGCGCCACCTGCGCTAGTATATGTGAGATGGTGCGACGCGACCCCTATGCTATGCGGAAGCATGGGAAAGTATACCACTACATAAACTCTCCAGTGCGTGCGCAGCGACGATATCGCCCAGACAGAATACGCGGTGAAGCGGCCACACGGAGCGTGAGAGTGAGAGAGACAGCGAGCGAAGGTTAGAGCGAGAAAGATAGGCGCGAGACAGACATGCGCGAACGGAACCTTCTGAAAATACGGCGCGTAACGGTATCTGACTCGGTGATGATGGCGCCGTTCGCCGAACCCTTGCGCGTGAAATCCCTTAGTGCTATAGGCCTAGGGACTTTCCGAAAATAGCCTAGGGTGGTATATTCGTGTATTGCGAGCACCGTAATTATTCCTTTCGAATTGCGCGCGCCAGAGGAAGGAGCTAGTGTCAATGACGGAACTCAGGTCGGCCACCAATTAGCGACGACCTGAATATATTAGGTATTAACGATTGGTGGTTGTGCCAACGAAGGAATCAAAGAAGAAATCAATCAACAAATCAATACAGAGGAGCCCCAGGGCGCGAGAATGGATCGACGCAGCGAACAAGATTAGAACAGGACAGAAGACAAGGACGAGAGAGGAGCAAGAGAGATGGCACGAAAATTCAAGTTGGAGAAGAAGGCGGAGGCTGAAACACGGAGAAGAAGGCGTCACTCGTTGCCCTGCCATTGGAGAAGACAGACTTGCCGTGCCTTTTAGCCAGAGATCTCGACATTTTCTATCGCCACGGGCCATATTAGAGAGGACGATCGAGGGCTTGCGCCGGGTCGAGGCCGAGTAGATTCACGAGGAGAACCTTCGTAGAGACGGAGGGACGGACGAGCGACGAATACCCGCGTAAGTGGACCAAGCCTGCCGGCTCCTAAGCTTCGATTGATGCCACGAGGTAGATGGTGATGCGAGGTGCCGTGGTCGCAGTTTCGGTTGGGAGTGCGTCGTGCGGGCGCGCCGAGTAATTCATGTGGGGGTTCGCGAGGAGTGTCGGGGTAATTTTTCAAGTAAGTTGCCGTGAACCGTGGAGAAGTTAAGTGGTAGCGAGTTTGGTCGTGGCGCGCGGCGGGTCGATTCGGGAGTCGAATGGCTGCGGCCATGTTGGTTGTAAAAACGCGGGGAGTTGTGACAGGTCGGGCGAGCGGCGAGTTTTGGGATAATTGGGCGTAGATCTCGGGAGGACGTAATTATCCGACGAGCGAGAAGTGCCAATCGGACAACTGAGAGTCAGAAGGGAGTTGTATTGAGCTTTGCGCGAGGAGCTATAGAGTGAGAGGTGCGAGCGACGGGCAGTGCCCCTATTTTGTAATAATTGTGATTTAGCGCTGATCGCGCCAGAAGGAGGAGGATTAACGTAACAATAAATCCTCATATTCATTTATTCAATTCGCCATGTTCTAAAATTATTTCTATGTGTTTTTCTCTTTTCCCTATTCCATTGTGTTGTTGCGCCGAGTTGTTGTGCCGTGCCACTTGCACGTAGTTTTCGCGGTTTTCAGAGAATTCGACGCCGGGAGCGCCTAACCCGAGACGCTTCCTCGACGGAATCCCCTCTGGAGAGTGTCTCATCATCATAGCCAGGAAGGAGAGATAGCGTCGTCCTCGAAGCCAGAGAGTGACATCAGTGTCTGGCGCCCTTAAACGAACAAATTCTCCCGGATTCGAGCGGCCGATTTCCTCTAGCTTTTTGTATCGCGTCATCTGGAGTCGTGGGGGCCGAAATGACGGAGTTTCCGTAATTCCCTTCCGGAATTACGTTCCGTAAGAAGTTTCCAGAAATTCGAGGTTAAGAAAACCTGGTGGAATTCGTAGTGGATTTTTTTGCCGTACGTTAGTATTTTTGCCTGGGCATCCGAAATTTCGGCCCCTACGATTTGCCGCGTTACAAAATTGAATTTACGTTACTGCAATCGCTTCGTGTAAAAACGTACAAAGTACAAATAAACTGTGATAAACATTAATAATCGTTGTAAAAATATTAATAGTAAATATATAATTCAACTATAGTGGTTTGTTTGAAGATAAGCTGAGTTAATTTAATTAGCCATATATAAAAATGCAATTTAATATTATCGGTTACAATATTGCTTAATTGTTCGATTAACTTCTCGCTTGCTTGTTTCTGACAATGAAAATACATGTTTGAAAATGATTTGGTATTATAAACGTTTGTTAAATAAAGTATATAATAAGGTAAAATTGTTATTTGTTATTGTCGTTATTAGTTTTTAAACGTAGTTGATAAAGTTAAATCAAAACGCAAACTGAGTATAGTTATTTGAAAATATTCTTTGATTTGATTTCTGAACTCATATGCTAAAGTAGAATACAACTTTTAAACTTAAATAATTAAACAAAACAAACAATGGTGTATCGGTAACAGTATTACTTATAAACTATTTAAAACTACAAGAACTTTACCAAAAATATATTGCGCTAAATTTGGTTAAACTAAATTGGCCGAAATTGCAATTGAACAACAATGTCTTATGTATAACATTAAACATAAACGACAAAATGTTGAAAAATATATAGAGATCTGCATTTAACATGCATGTTATTAATAAAAATACAAGTTGTTATTGTCGTAATTGTTATTAATCCTTACATAGTTATGTCAAATCGTGAACTGATTAATATGGTATTATTTATTGACTAACATTAGAATATAATATTTAAACTAAATGCTAAATAAATTTAAAGTTTAAATAACTAAAAAAATAGGAGCATCGGTTTGTTTAAAAATACCTAAAATGCTTATTTTGCAATATATTACTTTTTAATTTCTTCGACACATATTTTGAATGTCTGAAAAATGTTTATATTAGCGTACAATAAGAAGGATAGAAAAGCATGCAGTTCTTCACGGAAAAGCATGGGAAAATTTCTTTACGCATCCCTTTTCGGTTCTTTACGACTTGTACGTGCGGGCCCATCTCGGGTTTTCCTCACATTTGTTTATCGTACATATCGAGTAGCCCTCGGTAATCTTTTACGCATGTTTGTCATCGCCTCTCTATCGCTTGTCCTGATACGCGGCTGGGCATCTGCTTACTTTGTTTACTGTTTTACAAGAGGCTCGTAGCTAGCCGGGTTTCGGTTTACTTTACGATACGAAAATGAAAATAAATCAAGAGAGAAAAAAAACGCTTTTCGTAAAGATACAAAATAAAGTATAGGTCCTTGTGTATCTAAACTTCCAACGTTGTATATTGATTCATGGGATAAATGCGGGGAACTACTCGGGGAAACCCTCTTACTAATGTTCGTATGCTTTCTTATCTATCTTTCTCATATATCACTAATTTATTGCCCCTATTGAGGTATGTACTATTGGTATCTAACTTGACGCAATATAAATAGTCGCCGCACTAATGGTGTATCATAAACTTGAACGCATACTCAAGTTCAAGTATAACTAGATACGATCTAGGGAAATGAAGTGTTCTGTTTTACCATGGTTGTGTTCCATCGATATCGACCCGTGATCTTACCTAAAAAGGAAAAAGAAAAAATGCGCGTGGTAAGTTATCATGTAGCGAGTTTCAAAATTTTTCCTGAAGGCGCGCACGACGTTACAACCCAACCCATCAACAGATATAAAAATAAGTAATTCTTAAAATAAAATTGTTTTAGTATAATACTCTTTAATCCTTCAGTTCTGAAACTTCCCATTTTTAGGAGGTGTATAGAATTTAATTTTTTAATCTAACTGATGTATGTCCATAATGTACAAAAATGCACAGCATCACAGGTGAATCGTAGGTAATTGTGTAAATGAAATGATTCTAAATCATCTTATGTATTTGATTGCTCCGACTCTCACGAGCCGATTTAAGCTCCATGTTCTGTTCTAAGCAAGACACTTTAAAATTTTAAATTCATTCGCAAAGGATAAAATATTTCTTAGTCTTACAAGCTAGTTCAACTAATATGTAAATTTAATTTATGTAAACTGAGTCTTTTCCTCGCAATTACGTCATTGTCGAAAACTTAGGTATGCTTTAATATTTAAAAGTATGTAAGTTTGTTCTATAAATACAATTAAGTAAAAATTGAGCTCTGATGGCTTTACCCATTAAAGATCTCAAATTGAAAAGTTAGAAGCTTTAAATTTAGATAATTACAAGATTTACTTAACTTTTATTTGAATGATAATTGAAGAATCTATGAAAGTATAATGATTTGATAATCCTAATTGATTGTTCTATCTCTCGCAGAAAGTAGCTTCGCACGTGTATAACAGCCGAATATTAAAAATTAAATTACTACCAATAATCTTATGAGGTCAAAAAAGACGCATGCTTTCAATTGAGCATCTCACAAGTTGTGTCATAAAACGTGGTTCGATACATGAGTGAGACATAGATTCCGCTCATGTGTGAACGATTGCACACGAGCAAGTTAGATCACTTTATTGCAGTAGTATCTAAACTTACAATTAATCCCGTTTCGATATTAAAATATTTTCGACAACAAAAAGGTATAGAAATTCTCAGCTGCACGTGGCTCGCTTGCTGGAATGTGAGCCGCACGCCCTTCTTAGTTTTAAAGGAGGACGCCGATAGTGGCCCATGGTCAAACTTGGCATGAATCCTATAAAATCGACTTCAGCACAAAGAATCGTAAAGTCTGAAGTATTGGAATCAAAAATGTCTTTTCTATGAAGTGGAAAATATAAAATAAGTGATTTTTTCTAATTTTCAATACTAGATGTCGGATGAAATCTTGAGTTTTCACTTATTTTAACAAAATTGACTTTAATTTTTTTTATATTTCCGCGCATTTCCCCCGATTAAATTTTATTCCAATATTAATATTTTGATCAGCTCTAAAGAATAAAAAATTTTTTTACGTTTATCTAGGTTTATTTATTTTCTACGAATTCGTCGGCGTCCGCCTTTAGTTACTGAAATAAGTCACTTTTAAATTTTATCGAAAAGGTATAACTATCCTACAAATTAAACCTTTAAATTAAATAGTCTTATTCGACAGGGGTTATCCTTAGGATTACAAGTTTAGCCAATGCATTTTTTGAATGAAGTATTTTCAGAAAGCTATTACATGCGACTCGCAGATAGTTGTATGTAGATATAATGAAATTAGATACTTATATTTTCAGCTTAGCAGGCGAGCAGCAACTAAATTTTTAAATTAAATTGTTTCCAATAATAATATTTACACATTCTTTTGTTCACACTCTCAAGTTCAGTTAATGTCTTATTGAAAGAAAGTATTTTAAAAAATTAAAAATTCACAGTTGTACAGGCAAATGTCGGATAAGTGTAAGCTATAATGTAAAAAGCATATGTCTTACTTACAAAATAAATCAATAAATAAATAATGATTCTTATTTGCTATTACTTTTATTCGCGATTCTAAATTATACAACTCCGTTTTCAGAAATAAAGTATTTTCCTCTTACAAATTCCACTTAAAAATTTAAATCAATTGTTGTAAGTGGATTTCATTTGATTGTTCTGGTTTTAGTGTATTCTCCAAAACATTCGATTATTAATTAATTGATCAAATTAATTTATTATGAATAATCGTATTTGATTGTTGTTATGCTAAGGTTTCGAAGCTATATCAATGACTTCTTTAAGATAAAGTATTTTAAAAAACATCCAATAAGGTATGCAAATTTTCATTTTACTTGATTTTGAGACTTATGTTTCTTTCAAGTAATAAAAATTATTATCGTAGCTTGATAAGTGTGGTAATTAACTTCCTCTAGGAATAAGATTCTTTTTCGTACCGATGATCTTATACGATTCAGTTTTAAAGTTCAGACAATGTCTTGTAAGAAAAGAAATACCGCAGTGCAAAATTCTTGGTGATCTCTGAACTTTTGTAAGGCCGAATAGCAGGTGTACATACCGAATAGCTTTACACCTACATTGTTTTATCGCACATGATGAACGAAGCGTTATTATTAACCTATGGTTTTGCATTCGTTACGTATAATTTTGTATCTTAAATTGGGTTCGATAACTAAGTTTGAGTAATTCGAGCAGTAAACGAATTGTTTATTAGTATTTTAGTTAATCTAATCTTTACTTTTTCTTAACTTTATCAAATTTTGAGCAAGTTTCATTTCATTATTGATTTTATAGTACTTTTGTCCTTTTATTCGTAAGTATTACTTACTCTTCTGATTATTTACATAGTAAATTTAATATTAAATGTATCTTTTTACACTTTAAGTAGACCCCAAAATTTTCTGAATCTTCAGACCTTAAAAAAAAACAAATATTTTAATTAAAAAATTTAAGCTTTTATCTACTTAGATCTTTAATAATGTTCATTGCAAGATTTAATATTTTTTATCAATAAGTAATGAAATGATTACTATCGACTATTAAAATGATTTAATAAGTTTTACGATATAAATAAGCTATCCAGCATTTTTCAAAAAGGAAGCAACAAGCAACTTTTGGTGTAAGTTTGCTCAGATAGCTCAGATTTCAATTATTCCTGCATCCCTCCGCGCTCGGTGTATGCGTACGCGCGACCGCGAGTGACGAGCGCCACTCCCTACCTCTTCGCGCTGCGCTATTCCACCTTTCGCCGCCGATACTGCCGCCCGCTATAGCCGCCCGCTAATTGGCTCATCTTCTTAACTTTTAACAATTAATAACTCGGAAACAACTTGTCGGATCGAAAAACGAGAAATATACGTTGTTCTTAGAATTTTGAGATCTATCGAATGGTATATGTCCTGTTATCTGAAATTAATCTATCCTGTATAGTCTTAGAGTTCTTGATTTCGGCTTCCCTCTCTCCTTGATAGATCATCGGTGTGTCCACGCGCTTGGTTGTGTGCGCTTGATTAGCCGAAACTCTCTCGTTGTTATTGGTGTACGCGCTTACGTGTGTTTGATCTTCGCGTTCAGCGGTCGAACCTCTTCTCTCTCGCTCTTATTATATTTACTCTTATTTTCGATTTAATTCTAATTAATTTCGCTTTATTTAAGATTCTTAATATCTATCCATAGTCGCTTTCTTATTAATAACTGATTTTATTATTAATTAATTGTTGTTCTTATTAAATGTCTTAACGTTATATTCCGTATGACTTAATTAATTTATTCTAATATGTATATTTATAATAATGATTTCATCTTCTATTTATTATAATGCCTTAAATGCATTATTATTTGCGCAAGCTTCAATGTGAATAAGTAATAATTTATTATATTCTGCTTTAAATATTTATAATTTTTTTTTATGGTGGTTAATAAGGGAAAAATTGCTTCGCGACAATAGACAGGCTCCAGATCCCGCTCCCGTGGTCAGAGACATCGAGTTCGGGGCCGTCCGTAAACCGGCCAGAAGGCTGCCTTCAGTCAGGGCCGGAATGGGTGGGAACCATCGTGTCTGAAGTATGCGGTAGCGTCCGGCCAGCTAAACCCCCAGTTCCTTGATCCACGGTTGATAAATCAGCCGACGAGCAAGCAACTGTAACATCGACCCACTTCACCAAACCGACGAGGGACTGTTGTGCACATTACTTCGGGCCGACCGGTGTGTCTATGTCCTACGTCAATCGTGTCTGTAGTGTCTAGTTGTTTAGTCCCCGTCTTAGATGTTAGTCCTCAAGGCATCCGTCGGAATGTATGCCTTTAAGAACCACCATTACGTATCGTGTCACGTCGTCCCACCTCTCTTTGGTGGAGAGCATCAAAGTGGTGACGTTGTCGGGGTCAACGTATCCGGTCGTTGTCTCCAGTCTGTATCTATCAACCGTCCAGCGGGGGCACACGAAAACGTGTGCTCCGCATCGTATCTGTCATGTCCGCAGTACATGCAGGACGGGGTCGTTACCTTCCCCATCTGATGCCGATAGTGTCGGAAGTACCCGTGCCCTGAGAGGAGCTGGCTTAAGTAAAAATTTACCTCTCCCGCTCCCCTTTCCGTTCAGAGTCGTACATCCTGTATTAGGCGTCTCGTCTACTTGTCTTTGCCACTGTTCATCCAGCGGGTTTGCCAGTCTGCCAGTGTTTCTGTCCGTGCGTCTATAGCGGATCTCGCTCTTCCCGTTTCTGCACTGGAGTCATAGATCCTCCGTCGCTCGAGAGCTACGAGGTCTATGGGGTCAACCCCGGTCATCACCAGCACCGCTCTTTCGGAGACGGTGCGGTACGCGGATGCGATGCGCAGCGCCCCCCTTCTCTGTACCGCGGCCATGGCCTTGCGATACTTCTCAACGTGTAACGCGCCACCCCATATTTCGGTCCCCTAAAGGAGCACCGAGTTGGTCACCGTCATGAGTAATTTACTTATGCTCGATTTCGGTCCTCTCGTGTTTGCCATGAGGCGGAAGAGCGCAGCTGTCTTTGAAGATGCTCTCTCAGTGGCTCCCTTGATGTGCGGCCAGAAAGTCATCCTCGTATCCAAGGTAACCCCGAGGTATTTGGCCTCCCCTACGGGCCGTACGAGAGACTGTCCCGCCGTCATGGGTATCGTCGTGTCTATCCGTCTTCTCGTCAAGTACAGCAGTTCCGTCTTTTGCGTCGCTAGCTGTAGTCCCCGTGTTTCCATCCATTCCTGTATTCATCTCATCGCCTAGTTCAGTCGCATCTGAGCCAGGCGCGTGTCTCTCGTTGTTATGACGATGACTAGTCCGCGTATGCGACTAGGTAGACCCCCGCAGGCATCGGAAGGTCCAACACTTCATCATATATCACATTCCATGCGTCGGAGCCCATGATCGAGCCCTGCGCCACCCCCGCTGTGATTTTCCTATCCTTGGCCCCGGTCTCCGTTACGTAAGTATTGGCCTGTCCTTATGGGGTCTAGTATGTGCTCTGTCAAATCAAAGTCGATCACCTCGCGGATCGCTCCTATCGTCGACCGTACTTTTCTGAATTCGTACTGTCTGTCATTCAGGCCGCCAGCGTTTTCCACAGCCTGCTGAATTCGGGCTCTAAGCAGCAATGTTGCCCAATGTATTGAGCAGACTCAACGGCCTGTAGGATGACGCCTAGTTGGGATCCCCACTCTTTTTTTTTCAATGAGGATCAGTCACGTCGTCTTCCACTCTTTATTGAAGACCCCCTCCACCAGGCACATGTTGTACAGGTTGAGGAGCGTCTCCGGGCGTCGTTTCCCGACTATCCCGAGGATCTCCGCTGGGACGCCATCAGGACCTGGCACCTTCCCACTAGCGAGTTGAGCAACAGCCAGGCTGAGCTCGCCCGGTGTACGCCTCGCTGTGTACTCCGGCACCTCGTCGTGGTCGACCTCATCTCCCGTTCACTCCTGTTCAGGGTGCGACCGGAAGAGTCCATTGACTATTCTGTCCATCGCTGTCTCGTCCGTGATCGCGGGTGGCAGTTCCAATCTTGTATCCCGTTCCCCAGGGGTCCGAGTCGACCGCGTCGATCAGTTTTGTCCAGCTTTTGCGTTTACTGGCATTAATCGCACGTCTCAGGTGTCGTCGCGCGACTCGGTATGTCTCCCAGAGGCTCGTCGCGGTCGCTGAATCGCGGGCCCGTTGGCCCTTCCGTCGGAGCCCTAGGGACTCTCGCCTCAGGCGCGTGATGTCCTCTGTCCACCAGTATATCGGTTTTTTGTCGCGTCTGGTTCGTTTCCGTGGCACGGAGGCGTCAGAGAGACGTCCCAGGACCCCCGCCGTCTCTACTGCCAACTTCTCCACCCTACACTGGAAGAATCTCGGTACCGTCAGTCGAGTCTTCACGCGGTAGTTGACAAACCCAATTCTTATGCGCCCCGTCTGGAGCGTTCGCGTCGCGTCCCGGCCCTTTAGGTTTCTGCCCCCTTTGGGCCGAGGACCGAAACCCTCCTATCTGTGTCCACCCCTAGTAAGTTGTTGAGTGCGTCCGTTATCTCGTGCGTTTCCGTGACACAGTCTAGGTCTAGTATCTCTAGGGTAATCTTCGGGGTCATATCTCTTATGACCCCTTGATTCCCCAGAGCCTGTCGGATACGTTCCGTCAGCTCTGTTGCGCGTCCCTCTCTTGCCATGTGTACCAATACGGCTCCGTCCTTGGTCTTCGTGACGCCTCTTACCTTGTCATCCATACCACGTCCGCAAAGGACATCCCCTCATCTGTCGCTCCACGTCGTTTGGGGGCCGGTCTGTCCGTCTGTCCCGTCTGTCTGTCTTCTGTATTTTTCCTCTTCTTCTTTTTCTTTTTCTTCTTGTTTCTCTGGATTGTTTCCCAGCCCGCCTCTTGCCGTCCTTGGCTTGTACCGGGCCTGGGCTCGGCTTCTTCCGGGGCGCGTAGTGCAGTAAGCCCAGCGCCCCTTCCGTCATCCGACATCCGGACGACAGGAATCTTCTTGCTGTTGGTGGCTCTCTGTCTTTTGTGGGACACCTGAGCCCCGGATGGATCTTCCGGGCACTCCACCATGTCTCGTCCTCTTTTTTGGGCCCTGGTCGCCATCAAAATCCTTCGTTCTTCTTCCCGGGTGACCTCGAGTTCGTTAAGGATGGCCTTTATATTTTTAAGGCCGTTCGTGACGCCCTTCGAGATGTTCTTTTGTTTTCCACTTGCCTCATCTATGTTTTTCAGCTGCTCGCATATAGCTGCCACCGACTTGTCCAAAAGGTTGGCAGGCGATCATGCTGCCAGCCCGGTGAGGCTCTCAGCGTGACTGAGAGCACTCACGAAGCTCGCAGCACTTCCTCTTCTACTCCGGTTTTCGGTGGATGGGTCCTTGGTCCCGTCCACAGCTCCTCCCTCTTATCGTTCGTTTCCTCGGTCCATACTGAAACTTAATAGATTCGTCCCGTCATGCGTCCATCCCCCTGGATCTCCCTGCCTATGGGGGCAGCAGGCATGACCCCAACACATGTCTGTAAGCGGACTGGGTACGTCATGCTGGGATATGGTACGCTCCATCGCGCTAGACCACCTCTGCTCTTTCGAGTCTTCCGCCCCGAAAAAGGCGTTCAGCTCTCTGGAGAGTTTCCGGCAGGCATCACGCGACGAAACTCACTCGCCGATGCCGATTTGCCGAGACTAGCTAGGACGCCGGCCTCCCGTCTTGACAGCAGCAGAAGCCAAACTTCGGCACGCAACCTCCGTTCGCTTCCCCACCCAGGATCTCCCTTTGCCGATGCACGAGCCGCATCACACGGCAAACACGATGGTCCGCCTTCAGTTTGAGAGTTGCCTTACGGTCATAGAAAGACCGCTACCGTAAGCCCCATCACCCGGTCGGCCATGAGGCCGGCCTTCCGCAAGGTGCGGACGACAGATGGGGTTAAATATTTATAATTAACATTATTCTACTTTCGGTGGTTTTAATTAATATTCTACCTATTTATAATACACGCCATTATCTTATATCTAACGAATCGTATTTAATTTAACTAATTTGTTAATACTTCTGAGTGTTACAATTTAAATATTGTATTCCTCTTCTTAACATTTTTAAAAATGTTTCGACTTACTGATATAAATTTTGTGATAATAAGTGCGAGATAATTTTTCTTCATTGGAATCAGACAAATTAACATAATGGACCAAAAATGTATATGCTGCACAAATATATTTAGATAGTTTTGTGGTTTCACTGTATTGGTATGTAAAGTTATAAAATTTTTAAAATTAACTGGTTTATAAATTTTTAAGTTTTATTACATTTTTTTAATTACAAGATAGTGTCAATATTAATGGTATTTGTCAATAACGCATTACTGTCCAGTGATCTTAATGCATCTTAATGCTCCAGTATTTATTACTTGATTTCAATGCATAATAAGGGTTGTGATTTATATATGTTTAAAAGGTCTTTCAAAATTATTACCAGAGCATTTTCATTTTACAAAAGGTAGTTCATTCTCATACAAAAACAATAGGAAAGTATAAATCACTAAATTTCTTTTTGTTTTTTAGTTCACTTTAAAGAAGTTTATTTTTGTGATTTACATGGAAACTCTTTGAGATTATTGTAATCGGATAGGGAATATTGACAAATTGGAACATTCTCAAAGAATTTGCAAATAAACCAAAAAAAAACTTCGTTTTAAAGTTTGGTAGAAAATGGGCCTATGTGTGTTGAGTCTCATTCACAAGCAGACTGAGATGTCGCCTGTTCCAATCGGAACCGACGGTATCATGTAGATCACACGAGATATCTCTGTAAATTAAAAAAAAATATACCCCATGAATATATACAAATTTAATATTACAGTTAATTAAAAAAGTTTGTACTACTAGGTATGAAAAGTAAAGAGAATGTACATCTGAGTGAAGCTAGTCCACCGATAAATTGCCTGTAGACGGGCTACCAAGTATTTTCATATATTTATTTATTAAGATTAAAGATATTTTATAAAATTGTGAACGTGTCGTTCTGGACGAGGCGCATTGTATTCGCAACTGTTTGCAACTCATAATATTAGAACTCTGGCAGTTTGCCTTGCTACAGCAATGGGAGAGAGAGAATGGAGCATCAAAAGATATTTTAAAGTTAATAATGAATCAATCAGATTCATAAGAATAGCTAACAATTTTAACACCTTTAGTAGCTTCGATAGTTTATCTGGCATCTCTTTTCTTAATAAGGCACCATTGCAAATATAAGTTCATTTTATTATTTTGGTACTTATTAACAATTAATAAAAATTTTGAATTTTGAAAAAGAGTACATGACAATTTCTAAATTGATTTAAAAAATTTCATTAGTTTAAATTGGCTATTATAAATTTGAAACTTTATTTAAATATGCATAATTAAGAAAAAGATTACTTGACAATTTCTGAATAAATCTCACAAATTTCATTAGTTTAAAATGGCCATTCTAAATTGGAAAATTTATTTGAATATGTAAACAATGAAGAAAAAGAGTACTTGTCAATTTCTGAATTGATTTCAGAAGTTTCTTTAGTTTAAATTGTCCATTAGAAATTTTAAAGTTTATATGAATAAATAAAGAATCGAGCTTATTTAATTTAAAACTCAAGTTGAATGTTGCTATATTAAATAAAATAGTACCATGTAATAACATTCTATGATTATATTGGAAAGAGAATCAATTTAATAAATATGATCTCATTATAAAAAAAATAAAATTATAAACACAAAAAGTTATAATTAAGACAATTAGTGAAATTGTTACACTAAATTATTACATTTGTTATAAAATTAACCAGCTAAGAATTGTCTAAAATCATTTTATAGAAATAAACTGAAGCGAGTATACAATATAATTTAAACATATGAAAATTATATCTAATCAATTAATGGAAAGTTTATTAATTTATTAATAACTAAAATTTTATTTTACAGCTATTTAGTAGAAAAAATATAAAATTGAGTTGGGGTATAAAAATCACACTTGCCAAGATTTTATCTTTTTAAAGGTATTTTTTTAGAGATTTCATTACTTTCATAGAGCCTTGTTTTAATTAAACAAAAATAGTTAAAATTTATGAAGGATGAATGAGTGGTAGGATATAATAATATTACCGCTGAAATTACATTAGTTCTAAAAATAATATATACACTTTTTTAGCACCTCTAGGCCATGATCTTTTTCGAACTAGTGAATCGTTTATTTGAAACCATTGGTAATTTTGACGTACCATATTTGTATAGTGTCCACAATTTATATTGTCTCCGTGGTGAAATATACCACTCAAGATACGAAAGTGTTTTTTATTTATCAAAAGTGTTGTCCTCGGTATTTCATTAATTCGAAAATTAGTAATTTTTGAAGCCACTGTATCGGTAACGCTAAATAATAATAACTGTACAATTAATATTGTACTTTTTACATTCACATCGATTTTTTGCTTAACGTACACGTGAAACCACTTCCGCAATCCCCTTCAACATGCTGCAATTTTTAAGCATGTGTAGGTTCAAGTAGACAAAGTGGCAAAACGTAATTATGTGTGGAGGACGTATTTCTCGTATCACAACCAGGGTATCTTATCACAGTATTTAATTGGTGATAAACAATACTCTGCAGAAGTGTAGAGGTATTACATAAGTTTAGTAAAAATTCTGATACATCTTGTTGAATGGGTAATATATACTTTACATCAACATTCTCTCTTAATCCTTTCACATCAACTGGACTTTTTGATATATATTGATTAAAAATAGTTTTCAATCGTGCATATCGTGACCAATATGGTAAACCAAAATTCTTCTCACAGTCGGAGAATAAAACAAGCTCTGTAAACAACTGTTAGCAAAGCAAGATACACCATCAACATTTGGAAATCAAGAAATGTTGAAAAAACTATCAGATAAATTACTGTTTTCATTTTGAATCACTCTTATATTTTTTTTAAATAGCCCACTGGTCATATTTAACTTTTTTAAGCCTTTTAAATTTACATTTACTTTGAACATTAAAAACATCAAGGTCTGGTCTCATTTTTTTCTCAAACTATTATATTCTAGAATTGCCCACCCGTCAGCCATAATACACAAAGGAACAAATTTAATAAGATGCACTCCTTCTATATTTTCGTAACAATTGTGACGCCGTTCCTGGCGTCAATAGATATACCTACACATTTAAATATAGATATTTAATAATTAATTTGGGAAACGAGATGCCGAGCCGTATTGCCGAGATAATTATCCTTGAGGTGCGGTGAGTGATCTGGCTATTTGGCATGTTTCATGGGAACGCGAATCTTTGCGGAACCGAGGGCCCTCCAGCAAGGCGCCAACAGTCGAGCCGTCGTTGGAGTTGCAGCGAACGAGCGAGATACACAGCAGCCAACGTGTGTGAGTGAGAGAGAGAGAGAAAGGAGCAAGAACATTGTAAAGGCGCGCGGACGACAGCAGCGAATGTATGTGTGCCCTAGCAGGGACATCTCGCAGCTAAGTATTGTACTGCGCGGAGGAACGAGCGGGAAGACGCGAGCGAACTGCGTCATTGTTGCCGGAGCCGTTGCCGTGTGAAGTCGTGCGTGGGGTTTTCGATAAAAAGTAATTGTTTTCTTGGGTGAATTTGTAGCGAGGTCGTGGAGACGAGTCGTACGGGAGCATCGTGTGGTGGTCGAGAACGCGCGGGAGCTCGGCTGAAGGCGTAGTTTTTCTCAGGCGAAAAGCGCGAGTTGCGGGGGACGGGCGATCCTGAGGCGATTAACCGATTGTGTGGAGAGTGAGTGGGCAAGCTTGAGAGGGTGGACGGACGAAGAGTGCGGTTGGAGAGAGAGAGAGAGAGAGAGAGA
>UELU01141390.1:0-20184 GCA_900490025.1 Megastigmus dorsalis
CTTATACACTATTGTAAACGTCAACATTCAAACTTATTCAACTTTATATAAATGTATACAATTATATATAAACAACTTCTATTCTAAGAATTTAACAGAATACCATGTAATCAAATAAAATTATATATAAGTTTATAAACTTATATACGAGCTTATACAAATATTTATGAAATGATATGTTCACATATAGTTATGACTTTTTATATAGAGACAAAATCCAGTCGTAATCATATACAAATAGGTACAAACGTATACAATCATTCATAATTAATATATAAATGTATATAATTGTATGAAAATTATTTTTACGCGGGTCTTCATCTCATACACTTCACGAAATGATTTCATTTACCAAATAATTAACAATTTCATCAGTTCAAATACCATCAAGTACAGATTATATAATATAATAATAATGCCAAAATGCGATGAAAGGTTAGAACAGTCGGCACGCACCAACGGAATCATTAGAGCCGATGGTTCTCTATCTACGTACAGCGCACGAAAGGCCACTGAACTTTAGCCTCCCGCGCGCTCACCATTCTCCTCTCTCCGACTGTTCACTTTTCTTATCATTCCGCTCTCGCTCCTTCCTCGCGCATAGCACTCGTCGCGCGGCGCATTCTAGAGTCGTCTTTCTTGTCTTCTTCTGTGCAGCCTGACTCCCTCGCCATTCGCTATTCGCCACTCACTCGATCTGTATTTACCTTCAACTCTTAGCGGTTCTCTCCGACTCTGGCGTTTTTATCGGGACGAGGAGCGAGAGAAATCGCGAATGTGCAGTCCCTCCTCCGCGCGCATCTCTGAATGACGAAGAGAAAGAGAGAGAGAGAGAGAGAGAGACAAAATCGTCGTCCTCCTCCTCACGACAACGTTGCTCCGCGCAACGCCATTACCGGTTTTTCTTGTGCGCGCGAAACGGGCCCCGGCGACCCCGCGAGCCACTGGCCATCAGCTTTTTCTTCTTTCTTCCTCTCCTACCTCTCGTCCACCTCTCTCTCTGTTTTGTTCTCGTTCTGCGAGCTCGCGAGATGCAACAGCAAGAGCAGTAGTCCCTTTCCGTGAAATGCTGGCACGGGAATATGTACCTCGATATGTACAGCGAGTGTTACTCCCGGGTACGTCATTACTATGCCGCGATGTTTTGTCCTTTGTCGCCAAGTCCTTCGTACCCGTCGCTTTATTCACGGGGCAACTTCCTGTGGTTTATTGTTCGAGCAAGTACGTCTGTCAAGGATTATTATTTATGTATTAGCGATTTACGACTACGCGCTGGAGATTTATTTCGCGATTAAGCGAGTGGCTTGTGCGAGCGGGCCGACGGCTGCGATGAGTTTCTTATTGATTTCAGTCTGATTGTTGACTTTTGCTGGGACTTTTACGAGTTTGTTTGCTCCTGCGGAGGGACGAGATTGCTTTGACGAGTTGGCGAGCTGGTCTCTCCGGTAGCTTGTGCGTTTAATTATGCAAAAATGTGTTTCAATGTTTTTTTTTTTTAATGTCTTTAAAAATGAAAGTAAAATAAATAAATGAAACAAAACTGGTATTAATCAGTTGATAAATGTTGAAGATAAATAAAAAGTCGACATTTCAGTATCCGTTATAAAATAATATTTATATTTATAAATTTATATATATAAATATTAATTTATGAAACTATATAAATAATAAACAAGAGCACTAAATCATCGTTTTATAAATTAAAATAATAAACTGACAGAATAGAGATAAAACCGTACAACTTTCAAATTAAATAATATATTTCGCTTTATAAATTATCGTTCACCATTTGCACGCATGTAGCTATCATATCCGTACTCATTGTATTCAAAATTAATGCTGCATTCAATTAACTCAACGATATTGAAACTTACTTTTAAAATAACCAGAAGCTCACAAAAAGGTTGCTCATTTGGCTAAAACATGCGCTCGTCTTTAATTTAACGAAATGGCCTGATTCTGCTTTTCAGCAAACTAATTTAGAATTTAGCAAAAAAGCAGCACTTATGTAAAGTCGAATTACAGGTTGTACCTTCAGCAGAATTGCGTTGAAATTAACGATATTAACTACGGTCGGTGTGGTCTTTTTTGTCTCTACACCCGTTGAATAGAAATTGCTTGAAATCAGCTCACTTAGCGGTGAAAAAAGTCCGGAAAATACAATTCAACTGGACTATTCAATAATCGCAACTATTATTTTATATTTTTCATTATTTAATAGAATTATTTAATACTCTTACGAGTGACTTGCTGATTTCATATGTAATATGAAGAGCTCAGGTATGTTTACTTATCATATAACAACACTGACATTGGGTCAAAGGTAATGAGCTTAATTCAGAAATATAAACTCAGTCAAATAGATAAAGAATAACGGCGAATTATTAAGATAATCCAATGGGCATCGAAGATAAAAGTAACGGAAAGAATAGCCGCGAGCTGTTCATTAGTTTGCCATTTACTCTCATTACAAAGCAACGAAACGACAATTCTAGCCCGCGATAGGATGAAAATCGCGCGTCCATAAATTCAAATTAGTGGGCTCGTAATTTCGGCATTTATTCCGTGGCGCGAAAGCCTTCAGCCGCTATAACGGCTCTATTTATTTACCTCTTGTTTGTGGATCTTCCATTCTGATAATTTGCTTTGTATATAGAAAATGGACTAGTCTTCAATCGGTTAAAAACTTAATAATACAAATTCACGAAAACTGTATTGACGCTATTTAAATTTAAATTTGTGAGTGAAAAAATTCTCATAGAAAATATGAAAATTCATCGGCGCTCATCGCATGTTAATAATCTGCATGTCTAGCAGCTAACAAAAATCACATTAGGCTTCAGACATATTTCCAAGCATATAGCCAACTTCGTAATCGCAACGTCACTTACGCAAGATTTTCCCGAGTGCAGCACAGATTTTTCCCAGAATCACCAATATGCCAATAAATTTAGGGTACATAAATCTCTTGAGAAAAAACGTACTCCTATAACATCGAGCCAGACATCAGCTCGCTGACGTTTCATTAATGCCATCCCAAGAACATCTCGCGCGAATCTTACCCGTGTGAGTCCCGGCCCCGGGCCTCTACGACCATAAAAATAAAAGAACTAAATTGCAGAGTTGAAAAAAAGGAGCGAGCAGACCAGCTTTCGCGTATAGGATAACCCGCGCCTCAACTCCCTTGAACGAGTTTCTTTCGCGATTTCACGATTTCTGAAAGTGCGCTCGGAAGTTCTTGGCGCGCGAAATATCGGCCACTATACCTCGACTCGAGGATGCGCTGTTTGATCCTTGCCGCCCGTTGCTGAAGTCGCGAAATAAAATTTGAAATTTCAGAAAATTTTTCGCTCCCTCGCGTGCTGCACACACACGCACACACACACACACACAGAGAAAGAGAGAAGCATACAGTGCAGTGGCGTGTGCAGCCTCTCTTTATCCAGGCCGTTCCGAACTTTGTCATCCAATTTCCCGAAAGTACCAATCGCTCGCCGTCCACTTGAAAAGTTCATTCCCGAAGACAATGTCCTTTAACAGCGTTTCGCGTCCCTTCTAAGCCTTCCCTTTCTCTCCCCCATGGGCCTTTCCTCCCTCCTCCCTCCCCCCCCCCTCGCCTTTCCCAGTCAACGGTGGATTTTAACGACGGACCTTTACGCGCTCGTCTCGCACCTGGTGCATATTCCTCGCGGTGCACATGCTCGGCTGCTGCTGCTGCTGCGTTGCTGCACCTCTTAAGGAAACGTTTCCCTAGCCTTAGCCCCGGCATAACCAGTATACGCGCGTATACATACATATACATGCGGCCATCAGGGAAAGAGAGAGAGAGAGAGAAGAAGATGCTCCTCTTCTCGTATACGCCTTTACGTCGTCATTCTCTTCCCGAGCTTGTGCTCTTCCTTTATCTCACTTTTTTTTCTTCGGGTTATACTGCGACGCCCTTGCCGCTGTTCTCTCTCTCTCTCTCGCTCTCTCTCTCTCTTGCTCTTGAGTGCCCAGACCTCTTAGAGCGAATCCGCAGCCGAGGAGCGAGGAGAGCTGCTAGAGGCACTAGTCGACGCCGCGAGGGAGGGAAAATCCAAGAGATGAGGATGCTGCAGAGTCTCGGTGTCTCGCGCGCCGCGCTGTGTGTCTCGGGCCTCGAAACTCTATATATACACCGACGCTCATTTCACGGGCAATCGCTCTCACGCGTCTTCGTATGGGAAAATATAATACAGAGTGTTGCTGGGTGCTTGATCACTTCTTGTTTGCATGCATATTACGTTGTTACGCGCGACGGTGCTGATGATTTTTTATCAAGACACTCTTTCTCTCTCTCTCTCTAAGCTTGCACTCCCTCTCTCGCTTTCTTTCTCTATAGCCAGGCTCGACTGTGCGTGCATACATAAGCTCGCCTCCACCCAGCTGTATATATTGAGAGGATTTTTAAATTTTACACCTTACTCGGCCGCGTGTATGCTTTTCATAACGTTTATTGAAATACTTTTTTATCGACCCTTTCGTAGAGTAATAATAAAACGATTTCGCTTTAGTTCGGCCTTTTACCTTACGTCTTTGCGCATTAGCTATAAAACTCACTCTCTAAATTTAAATCAGTGAAAAAAAATCACTGATTTGGGTATAGTAAATGTCCTTTTCACTTCAGGATCAATGAATTGGACGTTTATAATATTTGTAATTAAATGCGAGGCATTTTTGCATTTCCCTTTCGGCGGGTAAATGAATTTGGTATACTTTTGTATGGCTAAACCAATTGCTGTACATAGATCAGCTATACTGACACTCGCAACACACGAGTCGCATTGCGTGCTCTCTCTCTCTCTCTCTCTCTCTCTCTTTGACCTGTATATATTGTACTTTTCTCGCTTTTGTAAATATACCTTTTCTTTGTGGAATAGAAATAGGCATTTATAATATAATATTACTTTGGTTTTCTAATAAAATAGACACGCAAAGTAATATATTTAATATTTTATTTAACTTTAAATTTTAGTCTCAATACAAATTAATTGAAATATGTTGTCATACATATTCATTAACTATTAAGTATTCTTATCACTTATAAGAACAGCACGATGGGTTATTAATATTAAATCCAAACGTACGTTAATAGTTAAGAACTAGAGCTTCATGACAAACGTATTCGTATTTAATATAAGTGATATTCATAAATAGTTCTGTAAATGAACCGATCATTTAATACAAGACATCTTTTCTCTCAGTGTTTGGACAAAAGTCGAGTTAAAATATATTGTTTGGTATTTTATTAAAATTTTTAAAAGATGTAATAAATTTTGATGTAAGTCTTTATTTCTAGCCTCTTATTCATTCATAAAAAATAATGTATTAACTCAATTATATTATTTGACTTTGGACTGTCTAATCAAAATTTTACTATTTTATCGAATAATAATTAACATTACAATTATAGTCTTCACTTCAAGAAATTTCAAATGAAATCCACGTGTATTTAATTTACTGATTCTTCAAGTGGACAAGTCGGTGTTAAACTTCAGAAAATCGCAATTTTTTTTTGCATATTTTGATAGCAATTTTCCCGTAGAATAAGCTTCTTCAATCCGTTTTCGAAATTCTAGTTCGTTCAAAAGTTATAGCTGAAAATGTGAAACAATCAATATACTAGATTTTGAACAAATAATCAATTTGAAGGATTTTTACGAAATAAATTTTATTTCATTTCAAATTTTAATATGTATGAGAGAATACAAATGAAGCATTTCTACTCCGTATTATGTTCCACCGCACATGGTCCTCTGTCCGCGGGTGGCTGGTGCTAGGCATAAAGTACAACTGTGTACCGTTCCGTCATATCGCGTTCCTCATTGTTCCTGAACCTATTTCTGTTCCTTTTGACTACTCAGTAGTTATTCTCATTAGCTTAAGATCAGTACTACGTGATATACTTGAGAGTCACGGTTTCAGTATGCAAACTCTCCCTTATGTTTACGTTTAGTATTGCAGCTAGTGTGGCAAACTCGTCGTCTGCTAAGAGCTGTATTTTTATTTTGTAATTGCATTTTAAATGCGATTATTTCTGCTTAGAAGGGAAAAAAGATAAGTATTATTAATATAGAGCAAAGGATAACTGTTTATCAAATTTTGATGATAACAGTTTTGATTTCTTTCAGATATTTTTGAACGATACAGTTCAGCGGAGCAGTCGCTTATGGACCAGGAAAGTAATAAAAAAGTCTTCAAAGATTATCTGAAGGTTATTTTCATTTATTATTATTATAATTTTACCAAAGTTAAACTTGATCTTTTACTATGTTATTTTTCTTGTTTACAGGTTCTTTACTGTATGGATCTACATGCACTATTTTTAAATTAAAGGTATTTTAATACTCAAAAGAATAAGTGTGATACATTTTAAGGAAAGTCCGAAAAAAAATTTTTTTGGACCAAAATATTGAAAAAAATGTGTAAAAAAATAACAATGAGTAAAAAAGTGAAATATAAATAAAAAATATATATATATATATTTCACTTTCTATTACACTTATTCTTTTGAGTATTAAAATATCTTTAATTTAAAAAAAAACACATGCAAAACCATATGGTAACTTGTTTTTGAGACCAAGGTACACTACGGCACGGATCTAACAATTGGATTGATATAATTAAGTCTAGCTGGGCTTAAAATACAGGTATAAATATCATCATTTAGTAAAAAAAAATTCCTTTTCAAATTAAATAAAGAAGGTAAATTTTTAATAACAAATTATTTATGTTTTTTTTTTACTTTTATTTACAGGTCCAACATCAGCTTGTACCCTTAAGTGAAATTTCACATATTCAATATGTGGTACTGTTTTACTATTTTATATAGTGCATATTCACTAATATAAAGTATATTTGATAAAAAATGTATTCCTCACATTCTGTTTCATCTATACATCGTAATTTCGGAAGCACACCGAAATGAATTGTATTATCAAAAGTCAATATATCAACGTCTAAAGTGATCACGTCCCGTTTCATCACTCTCAGACCCCATAAAAATTAAAGTCTGGAAACGAATTTTACACTCTGAGGCGAAATAGTGGAGAGGAGAAGGGGAGAGAGACACGACTAGAAACCTGCACCGCGATTCAGATTGACACTTTCTGAGGCATTCAAGCCCTTTTGCATTCTGTTCTGATTTGTAAATTACGCATAGTTTCCCACTGCAACTCTATCTCTATATTGCTTCGAATGCAGCAGTTTGCAAATGACGGGCGATGTAACATCAAGTTGACTTGCTTACACATTGTACCAACATCATAACCATTGATTCCGAATGCAGCAGCCTCCGCATCAAGTGAAAGTTGCTCCGCGACAATATTTCAAAGAGTGGAATGTAATGCTAGTGCGATATTTGTATTAACGAGTTTTATTCAACATTTACTTTTCAAATAATAATTATTTATTATGTAAACGCACCGTTGAAAGAGACGTTTTGTGTCCACATAAATGCAGAGAAAGTAAAGGGGTAATCGTACATTCAAAATATGACGAATTTCATATTACACAATGGGATTCAGGTGCATATTTCCATAAAAATTGTTCAAATTGCTGTTTAAAAAGTCAATTCTCCATTTGGAGCGTTAAGATAGCTGCGAGAGAGGAATCGATCGAACACAGCGCGCCGCAGCACTTGAAATTGAGCGGTTGGAGTAAAGTATAGGAGGACCGAGACGAGGGATATAGCAAGTGAAATGTGATTATGCCATCGGCAAAGAGACGAGAGCTGATTGGTTGAATTACATCTTGCGGACAATCGGCCAATCTCATTTCCTCCGCAGTTCTTATTCTCGTCCTCGATGGATTTCTTAGCTGATTAACGGCATATTGTTTGAGCTCTCGGGCACAGTCGCGCGCTCGTTAAAAGATCGCGACCGTCGGCAACGACTAAAGGAATTAGATGAAGCGGGACTACACAGAAGAGGTGACGTTTGGCAAAGAGAGTCGGAGGGGCCGCAGGAGGCGCGCGGACATAAAAGGCCGGAGACGCCAAAATGAGTGGCATAAGTGCGGCGAGAGCCGCACGGGAAGGAAGCAATTAAAGTGAGCACCGCTTTTCTCCTTTCACGATGTGTCGAGGCTCGCGTGTGTGCGTTTTCCTCTCTTTTTTCCACCCAGCCTGAATGCAAAATCACTCGGTTCACGCGCGCACTGCGGCTGTACGCGGATAGCCGACATAAAAGCAGACCGATCCTTTGCACGTATATATTTCGGCGCATTGTATCCAACGACCCGCTTTTTTTTTCATCACTCTCCACCTTTCAATGGAATATCGCGTGTTAGCGCCATATCCGCAATATTTCATCGTTTATTATACTTTTCATCGCCGAGGTTCGACGCCGTCGCCGCTGCCACCGTCCTCGCGGCTCGACCTTTTCTTTTATTAATACTAATTAGTGGAAAATTGAAAAATTTATCATCCACCGGCGGCGGCAAAGGGCTGGCCTCGTTAACCGCAACGGCATCCGCAGACTTAATTCATCTAGCCGGCCCGCCGACCTTTTTCACCAAGTGCCCGCGCGCTCGTTCGCTACGCCTGTACACATGTACACACTTAATCCACGAGCTGCGAGAGTTTCTCTGTATGCGAGAGAGCGAGAGAGAGGGAGAGAGAGAGTCGACTCGGCCCGCACTCGGAAGCACTAAGTGGTTCCATTTCAGAAAGTGAATCGCTGAATATTAATTAAAGGCGGGCGCAGCCAGGGATGTTATATATATATAGCTAAGAGCCAAAGCGGGAGTGAGAGAGCGAATGAGTGAGTGAGAGAGAGAGAGAGAGAGAGAGAGAGGCGGTGATGGTAGTAGCTCGAGGGAGATGAAAGGCAAACTGTCGTCGTTTGCGATCTCACTCGAAAATTCAGTATTATCGGGTATAGGTGGAATTGCATTTGGTGACGACGAGGTCGCGGTGTACGACGGGATTCGGTTGACGCACAATCCTTCGAAGGAAAATTTTCGGAACTTGGCTTAATACCGATGAATGTTCGTTACGCTGTCGGATATATGATGACTTTAAAGGGTTATAATATGTGAACCGCGCGCTTATGTCTACTGTAATGGACCTGACTACTGTAAGTTAAAATATTAAAATTGAAAAATTGCACAGATAGAACTTTCATGTTCAAAGAGAATACGTTCGTTTCGGAGCAGGATTCGATTCTATAATTAGCGTTAATTATACTTATCGATTCCTTTTTTTTTTTTAATAAAGTTCATTTATAACTTGATGAAGTTCCTCGGTTCTCAAATTCATCCTTTAACTACATGACTAAATAAAAATACTCTTTAACGAACGTTATCGTTGAACCTATTACTGTCTAAAAGAAATCCTACATCGACGAAATAAGATTCATTGCTCGATTCATATAAATGCTTTCATATTTCATCCTTGTTTTTCCAACATTCTTATTTTGTACCTTGCATCCTTCTCGGGCTGCGCTTCAAAAGGAGTCGGTGTGTAATACTCCACCCCTCCCCCTTCCCTCCCCTCAACAAAGTTTCCTATGCACGAACTAAGCAAATCAATCTTTCGCTTAAACTCCCGGGAGCAAAAACTATGAATCTCAAACGCAAAATGAGAAATAAATGCCTTAGACCCTTGAGCATGCGCGTGTGGTGTGCACTCAGTTCGCACAAAATCCCTCCCTCTCTCTCTCTCTCTCTCTCTCTCTCTCTCTCTCTCTCTCCATTTGCCAATTTTTTTCACCTTTTTCATCTTCTTTTCTCGTTTCTCCTGTACCGCCCTTCGCCTTCTTTTATTTTCGCTTCTTCTTTTTCCCTCCCTCTCCTTTTAACTGTTTTTCAAATACACCCCTCGTTTTTTTCGCCCTCTCTCTCTTTTTTGTCCCCTATTTCATTCTCTATTTTGCCATCTCCTTCGTCGCGGCGCACACACTCTCTTTCCCTCTCGCTCTGGCAATCCACCTAACCTAGACTTTCTCTCTCTCTCTCTCTCTCTCTCTCTCTCTCTCTCTCTTTCTGTCTCTCTCCGTCGCTGTGTACATGCACACGCGCGCACACATAAACTTGAAGCGCATTCGTTAGCATTTCATTTTTATTCATTGGCCCGACGGCACCGAGGTCTCGCTCTGCGCTCGTCCGGCCGTGCGCTCGCGAAGATCCGCTTCTAGCAAGAGAGCGAAAGAGCAGAGGTGCATATAAACTAAACCACTGGAGTATTATCGTATTTAACCCCCTGTGCGTATATATGTATATATACAGTCGCTGTTCGCTCGAACCTCGGGGACGATTTTACGCGACTATTTTTTGCACGACACACAGACACACACACACACACACACACACACACACCACTGCCGTGCACCGCACCGGCGTATAAAAGCCAAATCTTGAAATTCACCGATATGCGCATCCATGCGGCATTCGGTTTTTGGATCGGTGCTCCCGCGGCCGCGTTTCGACCTGCCATCGAGAATTCTAAATCATTGTCTGCGCCACTTTTGACACGTACGCAGAATGTGTCTGGATGGAGGCGGCTTTGTTGGATTCTTCAATTTTTCGCGAGAACTTACGTAATTCGATAAATTTTTCTACATTTTATGTGTATCGAATGTGATGGGTATATACAGTATATACTATTTGTCCTCTTCTCGCGTCAATTTTCATTTCTCTAATTTTGCATTCTAAAAATTTTTTAGTAACAATAAATGAGGTATAGATATAATTTCTATCAATGTTAGGATAAAAAACATCGAATGTTACTTTCACGTATCGTGTAATCCATCGTATAGATTCAAAATGCTTTCGTGCAAACATAGCACCAAATATGTCTTATTGCCACGTTTTCTCAAAAAAAAACAAAAAAAAAAAAAAAAATCTTTCAAACATTCCATAAATATGAAACATTCAGATTGCGCCTGTACATCTATCTGCAAAACTATATCGAAACTGCGCTGCTCGTATTTTTTTTCTCAAAATCGCGGATTTTTCCAAAGCTGTCGAGTGCTCGCGTGGGAATGCGAGAGCTCGCACACTATATACCATACATGGGCCATAGTAGAAATGCGCGCCACCGAGGCATCGCACACATATGAACTTGGAAGCGATCCAAAAAATTCGTTCTCCCGCAGGGGTATACGCGCGGCCCGAGTACAGTGTAGCGTGCGCTGGGATTGGTACTCTCGGCAGATGCTGGGCAGCACCACCACCACGACTACGACGACGACGACGACGATCCCGTTTTGCATGGAGGCAAAAAGTAACGAGGAAGCAGCAAAGGAAGAAAGGAAGTCAGATTTACAGAAGGCTAATGGACAATAAGGAGAATTCAGCCGAGATATCCCCATCTCTCGGTGCAGTGCCACGCATGCGCTCGCTTAATTTCTTTCTTCTCCTATATACATATATATATACCCACAGCAAAAATTGGCCGCAATCTTTACGCCGCTTACGGACAATTACCGAAGGGATTGCTTTTCGTGGTGCACTTATCGTTTCCCTCTCTCTCTCTCTCTCTCTCTCTGCTCTCGCTTTACTTGCTTCGTCTTATGGGACTTGTACAGTTTGCGCGTATATATATATATATACGAAAAGTCCTTTCGCCAGCGCTCTCGTTTTCGTTTCGTTTTCCCCTTTTATTCGTATTTTGCTGATTTTCGCAGCCTCGTTCTCTTCACTTTTTTTCCTTCTACCTGCGAATATAACCTCCTTCGTTTTGGTTTTTGTTCTTCTTCTATACAGATCACCTTTCGTTGTTATAATTTTTATAAGCAACAATATTGGTGATCACGAAAAGTTGTTTAATTAATTTTAAATTTAAATTAGATTGTTAATTTATTTTCGCAAAGGGAATTAGCTAAATATATTTCTGGATCAAAATCTTAGGATATAACATTGAGAATATTACTTGGTTCATAAAACAACGAAATCATTCGTTTTGCAAACTTGAACACAATGATAAACCTTGGATCCAGCTCACGCCGTGCTCGCGGCCATCAAAGGCAGAAATCCACTGCATTAAACGTTGCGGACAAACGGTTATAGTCTGCATCGGCAAAGTAAACGCCGCGCGTTCAATCCACGCGCGTCTGCAATCCGATAAGCAAATCTCAGAAGGAATCAGATTTGATTGGCACCCACGCGCGGTATATATAGCGCGGAGGGAATTGGAATGGATATGTATGATGAATAGGGAGCGACCCGCTCTCTCGAATTGTGTATCTCTGCTGCTGCTGCGCTCCGCGCTCGCGTGCGGCTGCGAAATTTGCAAACGCGACAGCGCCCAATATTTTGGCCTCTACAGCAGCAGCAGCAGCAGCAGCAGCAGCAGTAGGGTGGTATAGGCATGGAAATCCTCCCAACCCTTCTCTATCCGCCGATGGAACGCAGTCTATTTGGAAGCTCTCCGGCGTTCGATTCGCCCCAGTGGAGGAGACAATAGGACGGTCTCTCTGCAATGACGCGGAATGAGAATCGCGCGCGAGAGGGAACATCTCTACTCCCTCTCTCCTCTCTCTCTCTCTCTCTCTCTCTCTTCTCTTCCATATATATAGAGAGAGGGACGCGTACATGCAGCAGAAGTAGTGCTAGACGAGAAAGGACAGCGTCCCAGCAGCAGCACCAGAAGCATCATCGCGAGAACGAGGCAGCAGCGACGACGACGACGACAGGACAGGTGGAAAGAGGCAAACTTTTCTATCCCGACTCTGGAGCGCGCGCGCGGACGGCTATTGTCCCGGGAGTGTTTCGCTCTCTTTCTCTCTCCCTCCCTCTCTCTGTCTCTCCCTTTCTCTCTCCCCGGCGCACTCATAGGTACTATCAAAATCCTCGTTTGCATACGCTAGTGCGCGCCGGCAGTTTGCATCGCCGGATAATGCGTAGGAGCTGGCTAGGGGATCTCGCGGCTATCACCGTTCCTGTTTCTTCTCTCTCTCTCTCTCTCTCTGTCTCTCTCTCTCCCTCGCTCTTTCTCTCTCTCGCTCTCTTTCACTCCGGCTTTGCTCTTACTCGTGGATTCGTATCGTTCGTTTAATAACCACTGCCGCGGAGAATCCCGCTTTATTCGCAGAAGATTTCCTTCGTAAGTTACAAGCCAGCGATTACATGAAAGTATATACGCCTCTGGCTCTCTCTCTCTCTCTCTCTCTCTCTCTCTTTCCCCGTCGTGTAATAGTATTGCGCGCGATCTCATCCTCTTGCCGCGAAATGAAAATCTCGCTTTTATAAATGAATTTTAATTAAATTAGGTTGTACTCTGTACCTACGTATTTCAAAAAGGTACGAGAGTATATACCGAGCATAAAGACTACACTTAGATACATTGTTTTGCTTGATGCCACATTAGCCTCTAAAATGTTTTATGATAATTCTCTACCTTTATGAAACTAATTCATCAGTGATGATATTTACCTTTTCTTTCGAGATAATTGGTGTTCGCTATTATTTTATAATGTTTGTCTGGGATAGAAAAAATTTTATTATACCTTTTGTTTGTTTTTTTTTTGTTCGATGAAATAAGGTTCGAAGTTTTGGTTCTCCAGAAATTTTATTATTAATATAAAATTTGATTACGGGATTTTGAAACTTTCGTTTTCACATTCCTTTCCAAGACAGTTGGTGAAAAAGGTCATATTTGTTGGGTGATTTATCTTGGTAAATCTCCAAATGATATATATGTCTCAGACACAAATGCAAATTTCTAGATATGAGCATGTTTATCTCTGAAACTCGAAATTTGCATTTGCGCATGAGACATAGGTATACGTGATTTAGAGTGTTATTAAGATCTCCTTTAACCTTATCTTGAATTAATGTTCTATTTTCAGATATGAAAATAGATGAGTAAAAAGTATTCAATTCATTTATAAAATATTCAGTTCAGTTCTTCTTTCACAAAGATTTTCGTTCATCACTTCTATATATGAACATACCAGTTCCTTCGTATTACTTCTCATTATCAGCTTTACCGTTGAAAATACTTAAATCGAAATTAAAAAAGAAATCTTTAAATTATTCGACATAGAACTGTTGCAATAAAATAAAAGCATTCTTCCACAAAGTTAAAAACAATAATTCTTATCGCAAGGATTACCGATCGTATAACTTAGCTGGTCCGTTACATCGGACGTAGCTCTACTTCCTTATACTTACTGAATATAACGCTTATCTGCACGCTTCCAAACAAGCGCAGACACTTTGTCAAGCTTTACAAGCCTCCCCCTTTTAAAGCACACTCGAGCGGAAGAGCCGTACGCGCGCGAAACTTAGTATTCAATCTATATGAATAACTCGTGTACATAATGCGGATAGATGTCCGATAAAGCTCGGCAAACACCAACGGGGTACCGGGCACACGGATCTAGGGGAGGGGGGGGGGGGTGTACGGGCTGAAACAAGACTAAAACAAGCCGTTGATAACCTAATAACATGAATAAGCCGATGGTCGTCTTTGGGCCATAGAGGTATAGGCTACTCTCGATTACACGGGACATTGTAAGACCACTGCGGGTATCGCAGCCACAAGCCTGCGGTCATGACCTGGAGTGGCCGCAACCTTAGGTTCTCCAGATGCAATAATTAGCTCTTGAGGCTCTTCCCTACCTATACATATAGTCCGTGGTCACGATCTCTCCATCAACTTGGATATTGCTCGAGGAGCTCTACGGTCATCAAAACCGTCAATTATCGGCGTGTACGGAGAGAGAGAGATAGAGAGGGAGAGGGCCGATCATCAAATTCCCTCGGGACACGCGCAAAGACCTTAATTGCAGTACGCATTTTTCTTCTCCTCCCGCGCGCGCGCGCTCGCGTTTAATATTTTTTTTCCCGCGGACGCTTTAATGCCGCAACCTCTTGTATTACAGACGAGCCGAAACGTTTCGCCGAGGAAAGAAACAGCTCTCCTCGGAGGTGTTTATATTGCGTGTACATAACAACGCAAATCTGTTCGATAAATCCTCTTGACTCTTTCGACTGGGCTGGCTGGTGTTTTTTGTTATTGCGCTGCGAACAATCTCCGCCTAGCACGATCATTCATCTAAGAACTATGTAACACGCTGTAATTGCGCAATCAGGCCTGAGTTTCGCTAAATTTATAGTTGCGCATTCTTTCCATTCTACGTAATTGTGAACATTCATGGAGAGAGCGATGATTATTAAATATACACAATAAGGTGAGTTATCACTTTGAGGATGCGCGCTTGTACAGAGTTTACGGAAAGGAAAATTCGAAGCTTGGGAAATGTAAATTCAACGGTGGAAAACAAGGAAAGTCGGGGAACGCTGCATCGCTGCGGAATCGAATGAAAACCAATTGCAACAAACATGCTTAACATTCTTTATGCAAGTACGTGCGGAGGGTTTTAGCATAAAGAGTAAAGTAAAGTATTCGCGGTACAAAGCTGCACACTTTTTTTTTATTCGTTTCACGCATGAGTGGCAAAAGTGCGTGCACTTTGAACTTTTATCTAACGATGAAAGTAATTACCGTCCGACTATACTCTTTACAAAAGAGAACTGGTGTATCTCTTTTTTAATTGGTCAAGCATTTGTCGGCACGCCCTACAGAAGGAGGAGATCAAACGATCGCTTCAAGAGCAGCTCTATTGTACTGTTTGAGCAAGAGAACTCTTTTTTGTCCAAATAAGCGACATATATACAGCCTTCGAGCACCGAAGACAAATAAAATACAGACCTGCGTCGACTACACTGAAAAAAATGTTCTACGCTGTACCTATATACGATTTTATTCGATTTTTCGAGTAGCTTCAATAATTGTATATGTATACACGTAGCATACAGATACGTTATACATTATAACTTAAATTCGCTAAATTTCACAACGTATAATTTATTACTGCGCGTTAAAATATGGTACCCTAAAATTGTCAAAAGATCAAATAAAATAAATCAATTATCATTATTGTACATTTAATTAGTAAAAAGCACTACTTGACTAAATATCACAACTATCATCGAGTGACAAAATCTCACTTCCATCCGAACATATACTCTACACCTTATTATGCATATAAATCGTCATATTATATATTATTTCATGATCAACAAGCTCGTGTCGCAACTGGATTCGCCTATGATTTATCGACGCTTACGAAATAATTGCAAGCGCAAAACAAGGAAAACGGATGATAAATCGCTACATGCGCGAAAGTCGAATGAAACATTCCCAGCGGAAAGCGAGACGTGCAGTGTGTCCCTCGATCCCGCACAAAAGAGAGCGAGAAAGTGCAACACACATTTCTCGCGCATAGCTCGTATAAGCCGCCGGCCGCCACACACGCACACACACACACACCTATATATGTAGCAAAAGTCGGTGCACAAAATCGCGCGCGCGAATGGAAGAGAACTGCAGCACGTAGGTGGGTAACTGGCGGCACACGTTAAGAAAAGCGCCAGCGGCAGCAGCAGCGGCCCTACAACGCAACCCCGCATGGCATGTGCGCGCGAGACCTTCCCTACTATACATATACATGTACAGCACGGAACTGCACTGCTGCACACAGCTGATATATGGGGCCATGAGACATCTGCCGCGCTGCGTTCGCGCATTGTTTTGCACCTAACGCTCTCTCCCTCTCTCTCTCGACTCAACTCCTCGCGCGCATTTACGCTACGTGCAACTCAACACACATACACTTTCTCGCCCACACATTTTGCGAGGAGAAGGGTTTCCGTTACACGAACGACTACGCGACGAAAGGTCGATATGTATACGACCTTTTCTTTCCCCCATCCTTCTCTCTCGAGTAGGTTTTACTGCCCCTGCACGAGTTCACTCACTCTCGCCATCGCACGCGCGCGGATTGGGCTTATTTATCTTTACTCTGCGATACAGTCGCGTGCGAGCTTTAGCGCGCCTCGCTTTGAGTGGTTTTATCACGGGTAGGAGGGGGTGAGGGGGTGGCGCGGGACTATAATATAATGCGCAATCTCGCGGTGAGAGAAAGAGAGAGAGAGAGAGAGAGGAAGAAGGAGAGACTTTTCTTGTATAATACGCCAGGGGAGGCAAAGAGGCGTCTCATTATAAAAATGACGTCGCGTGTGTGTATGTGTGGTGCACGCGGCACGCGCGCGGCTCTTATATGCGGCGTTGTCGCGCGCGCGCGCGGGTGAATTGAAAATTTATATAGGAAAAGAAGTTGGGGGATGGGAGGTGGGGAGAGAGGGAGTTGAGTTCTGCGCCTCGTATGCCAAGGGTAAGTGTTGGCTTGATATGCATGTTTTTTCGATCATTTGCATATTACGAAAGGCTCGAGGCTCGAGAATAAGCGCGAGCTTTAGATATAAAGAGATATGTGTTTATACCTATATATACCTCGTGGATGTGCACGCTCGGAACCGCCCCCGCGGCTATGATTACCATGATTTCTCCTTTTTGCACTTAATTATTTATCCTATTTGCTCCGAATTAAAATGAGTAGCGGGAATTTTTTGTAGATTCTTTTGCTTGTATATATAATTCATGCCTTTATATGAAACAAATTTATAATTAAAAAACCTTTAATATTGATTTTATTTATTGTCGGTTTATTCATCTAAAGATTTATGTAGTACATGTAAAATATTGAAAATTTATAAATTTATTCATAAATGTATAGAATTCAATGATATAATGCAAGTATATTCGAATAAGATAATGTTTCGAAAATAGGATTACTTATTTTAAAGAATGATTTTTTTAATGGAAAATTATCCGCATTAAAAAAATTCTGCTTGATTTAACACTTCTTTGACATATTATGTAAAAAATATTAACTAGAATAGAACTGTGTCATATTCTTGTACATTTTTCACATGACATCGATATAATGGCCTAGCTCCCTTGTGCAGCTTTTCTCTTTTATACTTTCATTCATTTTTTATCGCTCATTTTTTAATTATCAAAGACTGAAATATGTCATTCTTTGAGGTTCCGATATGTTACAGAAAGGTTTCTGTACCAATAATATATGTTTTTATATATGTATAATTTGGTTGACTTCACGTTAATCCATTCACGCCATGCTTGTTTCTTATCATTGAGTTAAGTAATGTATAGAAGAATACGAGATATTATGAAAAAATTTCCACCTCTTATTAAAAGAGTTTAGTTTTAAGCAGCGTATTAGTTTAACCGAATAGTAACTTATACATTACGGTTTGGAATATATTGAAGGTAATAATCAAAAGTATATAATACCAATTATTTACTTCATCAAAAACACAATATGGACCACAATAGATGGAATTGTATATGAAATTATTATCTTACTACATGCACATATTTATGCCTTTCCAACAATATGATGAAAAAATTTTATAAAATAAAGTATATAAGAATTGAAAATAACATGCCAAAAAATGATTCTAAAGCGACAATATAAAGATAACAACATACTCTGCATGTTCCCTTTTACGACAAAAAAAAAGCACGGCGAAGTCTTACCTACAACATTAATGAAAAATTCAACGGTACCTCCCAGCCATTGATGAGCGTTAAAAGGATTCATAACCCTTGGAAATCCCCGATCGGTTCTCGAGAGCCTAAAAACGCCGAGGGGTAGAAAACAAGTGCATTAGGGGGCTGCACGAGGCACTAGCTACACAGCCTCCGGACCCTCGCTCGAGTACTTCTCTCTTTCACTTTTTTCATTAAGACTAGGACTTGTGTGCGTTGGTACACTAGGAAAGATAGCGAGAACGATACATGATGCAGGAACGGATATACATATTATATCAAATGAAAGTTTTCAAAATCTAAACATCATGTGAATGCTTCGTGAAAATAGAGAAACATTGTGTTAAATTTTTTAGATATACATATATATACAGTTCTTGAAATACAAAAAAGGACATACAATTTCAGAGATGGAAAATTACTTTTTTGAAAATGGAGAATAAGTATTGAATCGTTGGAGGACACAAAAACTATTTTTTCGAGTAAAAATTTGAAAAATCAGTCCTAAGACTTTCTTGAAACAAAGCGCAAATTCCAAAATGCTATACATCACAAATTTTGTATAATAGTGTACAAGTTTGTCAAGGAACTCGTCGAAACTTTCCGAGACTAATTGACCCTTTTACCATCATTTTCTGGAGAATGTCGCATAATCAGCATGACTTGTTGCGCTAATTATTCCCTCTAATTAAAAGCTCAACAAGTTCAGTACCCGCGCGCGCGCGTGTCCCTCCGTTTGAAAAACGAAGCCGCACTCCGGTATACACTAAGCACTTTATAGCGCATGATTCGATCGTATTTTCAAGAATGCGCAGCCCGGTCCCCGTCTCGCTGCATGTGCACGAGTAAAAGGAAAATGGAAAAAGTGCGTCACTATCCCTGGCACCTCATCGCGTAAGCGACGCACTCACGTGAAAGCCTCTTGTTCGCGCGAAAGCCGAAACGTGGAGCGCGCGCGATAAATAAAGAGCAAGGAAAGCGAGAGCGAGAGAGGGAGAGAGAGTGGCGAAGTGCAAGCGAGTAAAATTCTCAAGCCCGAGGGAACGGGAGGACAGGAAAGCAGAGTAGAGAGAGAGAGAGAGAGAGAGAGAGAGAGAGAGAGAGAGGAGGAGGAGGGAAAGAGAGGGTAGGGCCGCGTGTATGCACCCCCGCGCGACGTCGGAGTTCCCCGTGTGGAACGCCGCGAACAATGAGCCGGCACTTCGACCGCGTAATTGAAGTTAATAGGAGAGCTCGAGACCTTCCTGAGGGACTACCCCGCCGCGCCCGTTGCCGAAGAAGGAGCCGGAAAAGCTCAGACCGCCGCCGAGCCCCACCGACCTCCTGTATACATATACATATATATATAGGCGGGAGCAAAGGAGATGGCGAGAGGCCACAAACGAATTCTCGATCCACGCAAGACTTCCTGGAATTCCTCAAGTTTCCGCGGCCCCCGAAATCTTACTTGTTATGAATAGCACGCAGCGCACGATGGAATTGAGAGGGGACCAAAGGCGTTTTTCGCGTGCAGGGCTCGTTTTTCAACTTCTTTCTTTTTTTTCTCTTTGAACTGCATCGAATTGCTGCATGTACATTTGCTACACTGAGAAAAAGGATTCTTTACAGTTAATGAATCAGTTACTTACAGTAACAAAAATTTTCGTTTCTTGCATCAAAAGAATATTCGTTAACTATTAAGAATTATTTACTTAAAATGTACACTCATAAAAGGCAGAATGCGTTTGCACGCGCATGCG
>UELU01141390.1:20204-45330 GCA_900490025.1 Megastigmus dorsalis
ATATATATATAGGCGGGAGCAAAGGAGATGGCGAGAGGCCACAAACGAATTCTCGATCCACGCAAGACTTCCTGGAATTCCTCAAGTTTCCGCGGCCCCCGAAATCTTACTTGTTATGAATAGCACGCAGCGCACGATGGAATTGAGAGGGGAACAAAAGCCGTTTTTCGCGTGCAGGGCTCGTTTTTCAACTTCTTTCTTTTTTTTCCTCTTTGAACTGCATCGAATTGCTGCATGTACTTTTGCTATAAAAAGGATTTTTGTCACTCGGTAGAATTGCAGATAAATTCAGCTTTATAATGTCTTTGAAAATCCACAATTTGTTTTATCTCACAGCGGAACTTCATAAATGTCGATAGAAGCGTTTCATTTTCTTCGAAAAAAAAAATACAGTCAAGTAAAGCAGAAACTTTATTCGAGTATAAATAGATACACGTTGGTAACATCAAAGCGTCGACCGAGCCACGACGAACTCAGCTTTTTCAATCAACATTAATACACCGCGCTTCCTTATTCCATGAATGAAAAAAAAATATATAAAAAGGCGAGAGAACGAAGCACTTCAAAAAGTACTGCGCCAGGAGGACGATCGCTATTGCAAACATAAATCCCGTTACGGTGTTAACTATAACGTCCCGTCACGAATCACCAGCGACACACACGCAGTCCACGCGTTTGCTTTCACGAAAAGCACACAGAATTATAGAGACGCTTCGTACAATCCAGACGATCCGCACAAGCACTTAAGTATATTATATACAGCGATAGAAAGGAGCCCGCGCAAGGATAATTTGAATGGATGTAGCTCGTTAGATCGTCAAAGAAAACGGGAGCAGCGACGCGTCATCGGAAATGGCGTCACGGATAGGAAGTTTCCCGTTAGCGCACGCCGAGGGCAGACTGAGGGAAGAGCGAGTGAGTGAGTGAGAGAGTGAGAGAGAGAGAGAGAGTGCATTACAAAAGCCACGCACAAACCAGACCACACCCCGACTAAATGGACCGTTGTACATAATCCGAAGTCCATATGGCCTCGTAGCCTCGACTTGGCCTCTATTAGATTAGATTAGTATCGGCCATCCTCCATTGTTGCAAGGACCTTATATAGACCAAGTACCGGGGACGAACAAAGAAGTTCTTCGTGTCTGGTATGGCTTATATAATAAGGATCCCTCCCTCCCCACACACTATACCTATTTTACTTTGCCGCTCGAGCGCGATTAACGTCATTTTGAAGTGCGCGCACGCGTTACTTCGGTCTCTGGTATAGCGGAGCGAGTGTATTGTAAATGCACATAATCCTAATTGTTTCGAGATGACGCGCGAGTCTAGTGTATATATATGTCCCTTTCCCCGCATTGTTGCGTTACCTTCTTGTTATATTTGTTCGCTGTAGTTTGGTATATGATATAGAACGGGGGATACTCGTTCTTAATTTAATTATTTTTGAATGATACATTTAGTACGAAGGCATACTTTTTTTACTTTTTCTGCCGTATATATTACTGATTCACTTTTATTGGGAAATTATTATGCAGCTAATACATTGATCAAAGGCAATATTTTGCCATGTTTAATCTGTAAAATATTATAAAGACAATAATTTCGGTTTAATTGAGATTTTCAAATATGGTGTGATGAAAAAATTGTTTAAACAAAGAGTTAATATTTGCAGGGCGTCCATCACAGATGCAAAGTATGAAACTGGAGATATAAATCAGCAAAGTATTACGTACATCAGTTTTCAAATTGATGTTTCGCGGGTATAAATATGCAGTAACAATTTTTTCAAAAATGATAGCCTGTATTTAAGATATTTAAGAATTGTAGGATCAAAAGTAAAATAATAAATTCGCTTAGATAATCTACTTAGCCATAAATTTTAATGACCAATAAATTACATAATTGTAGTTTTAAATAATAATCAAAAAATAAACAAAATATATTTAAATTAAAGGCTGATTGGTAGAAATTATTTTAAATTAAAGTCAGAGATTTACAACAAGTGGAGCTAAAATAATTAGTGTACAACTAAATGAATTTTATTATCCATTGCATGAAAATTAATAAACTCCTATTAACATTTTGACTAATATGAAAATACAACAAATATGCTATGTAATAACTATGTAATAAATAATACCGCAGTATAATAGTATAATATTTTCGTAACAATCCAAACTTTGAGATGAGACGTAAAAGATTATGATAAATGTCAGACAGTGTATTTTGATTATGACAGTTGATGCCCTTCTCCTTTTATCTCGATCGCAATTCACTGAATCGAAATTGCTTACAATACAATACTGCTCTCTTCAAATCGAGGATTAATATCTACTGTAGCTATCATCGAAACTTCACCAACAAATGAACAAGTGATAAGCAGGCAAGCTTCTCGTTTGTCACGTTGCAATTTTCTCATCAAAGAGCTATTTGATAGATTTCTAAAAGGAACATTTTTCAATTACTGGTGCTTGATCATTAGTAATTTGTAAGGGTTTTTTAACTATCTTTGTACTTTTAAACAGGTTCCCCAGTAGCTATATTTTTAATAAATCTTTATCAATTTTTATAATGTATAACCATAATACATGTGGTTGGTGGTCAAAGCAATGAAACATTTATATAAATTATTGCCATGTAAGAGAATACGACAATTTTATTAGCGTTGGTCTGTTTTAAACTACCTTAATATGAATTTACTGGATTTATAAGTTGAAAACTAGAAAAACGAATTCAATTATGTTGAAGATGCGTGAAAATATGAAAATTGCAAATAACGGACTATAAAATTAATATTTATACACCTGTTTTATTCATTGTACGTAATAAATCATTATTGATTGAAGGTAACTTTAATATATGAATGCTGTATATAGTTATTTTGTAAGCTATAAAAGTTGCTATTAAAGCTTAAAGCCGAGTATTGTGTATGAAATACAGTTCATGGCTATCATAAAAATGAAAATGTTAGCGAAAGAAAACACTTGAATTAAAAAGATATTTTATGGTAAGAGATTAATAACAAAAGCATTGTGGTTTGTAAAAAAGATTTTAACTTTTAGATTTAATTATTGTTCGTAAATAAAGGTTACTTTCAACGAGTCCAAAAATAAAAGCAAAACATGAAAGACGTATAATTACAAATTTTTTTTATAAATTCTACGGCATAAAGAAACGCCGAAAAGTTAATTATTTTACTTTTCTAAAAAATTTAAGAAAAATGTTGAGTTATTCACTAAATGTGTAATATTTTATAAATTCTACAGTCACAAACTTCATTTAAGTGAAGTGCAAAAAATGATTCTATTCAAATCTTATAATTGAAGTGTTTTCCTATATTATTACTTAAACCAATATGCAGTGAAAAAGCAACAACTTTAAAATGTTATAAACTTTAAGTCTAAAAATAGTATATAACGTAGAAAATAAACATATTAGTTAGAAACAATAAAATTATAGCTTAATTTTATAAAAAATAAAGGGAATCAGAGCATCGATAAATCATTGTTGAATAAAAAATAAATCTCATCATAAAACCTGCGAGTGCATCATAACGTTTATCATAACGGTTTCTTTTCAGAGAAAGAAATAAAATTGAAAAACGACATAATAGCAGATATTTGGAATAGTGAATAAACCAACGAATCATGCCGCAAATTATATTTGTTGATTAATAATTGAATGATTTGAATCACCGATATGATTGATAATGCAATGTTAACAGCGCATCAAGAGATTGAGTATTTAAAAACGCTTCGACACTCAATTTTCGAAAAATAAACCACGTCAGCAAGCTATGAAATTCCGTAGGCGAGGGGCCTTTTTCAATTATGTAATTAATTTCCCGTATTTGTGGAATTTATTATACGAGGCGCCACGGCGCGTAATGCAGCAAAGCATCGAACGAGCTTTCATTTAGATTGATGCGTAACAGCCCGGCCACTGCGTTGCAATTCACTAATTACAAGCGGCAAGCAGCGAGAGTAGGAAAGTGAGCTCGAATGATATTTTATCGCGGTTGTGTTATGCTCGCATTCGAAAGCGAGATTCCCGTAATTTAAAATGAAAATGTGGTCGCGAGAGGACTGCGGCATCAGTGGAGACGCGCGCGCGGGCCCAGGGAAATTTATACTCGTCCTCGCGTGCTGGATACCATGAAATTAAAATATTTTATAGTTCTGCCCGCGCGCGCGTTATCCTTGCGTCCACCTCACTTTGTTCGGTATAAATTAAACTTGACTTTAAATGCCTCATATTTTCCTACAAAGTAACTTCCGCAAAAAGATTAGGTACAAATTACTGACGAGAATAGTTCTATCTCTCTGCGTAAATTACGTGCGTTTATTAAGCGGTTTGAAGCGGCTTTTTTATTTTTAATCCAAATCGAGAAAAAATTACATCGACGTTATCCGTATTTGTATAGTTTTCGAGTAAACGGGAGAACTTCATTCATATATGTTTTTTAATTTATCGGATGTGATTTATGAAACGCCATGAAAATTCTTTCGACCATTCCATTGCACAGCAGACTTCTTCACTTAACTATTTATCATTCCTGAGGACGAGTCTTTTTTCTTTATTTGCGAGTTTAAGTCACAGCTTCACACTTGTCAGTAGGATTAAAACATCAAATAAAATCAGCGCGCAGCACACATAGCCGCACTAAAGCTCCGATAATTCGTTTCGTATCCTCACGTCCCCATAATATTATAAGCATATATCCGGGCGTGATCGATTAAAATTTGCCGCTTCCTCGCATAACTCCGCAGTGCACGTCAGAACGGCTGAACTATGTCCTCTTGGGCGATGCATCTTTTCCGCCTCAAGAGCGGAACCGATGCGGCACCGTGGAGAGGAAGCCGCAACTCACCCCCCGGCGTGCCACGTCAACGCCCTAGACTCTGCTCCTGCTGCTGCTGCTGCTGCTGCTGCTGCTGCTGCTGCGTAGTTTTACTATAGTCGCCACCTCTCACCTTCTCTCTCTCTCACTCTCCCTCTCCTATCCGCGTAATACGCGTATGAATCACGGCATGCGGCGGTTGCGTTGCTGCGGAGGCCGGAGGCGCAAAGTGCACATTGGCCGGGATTACGAACGTTGCTACGACGAGGAGGTCGAGTCCTAGACGCAGTAGTGTGCCGCTGCTACTGCTGCTGGACGAGTATACGCTGGCGTCGTGGTTGCGCCCAAGCGAGGACGACGGGGCGAATCTCGGGCGCGCGCGGCAAGCTCAGATGGAATTACGCTGGGTCGGCAGCGGAAAATTCAAGGAACGAAGAGCCCCTTATATGCGCGCCGGCGACCTGTGTGTTAGAGAAAGAGAGAGAGAGGGGGGGAGGGATATGACAGAGGCATTATTTACGCTTGCAGCTCTATATGCCGCGGTGATGGCTTGTTTTGAATATGTGTCCTAGAGAGAGGAAGAGAGGAGCGAAAGAGCGAGAAGGATACCTAATGCTGCATGGCTCTTATAATTATGCATAGAGAGGACACGCGATAAGTGGAGTAAGGGGGAAAAAAGGGAAAATAGGTGAAGTGTTTGCACCATTGTACAAAATTTTAATTATGTATGTGAATAAAGGTACAAAACATTGAGTAAACTGTATTAAAAATAACATTTTTCGATATTTTAGTAGCAAAGAAATTTTACAATTAATTTTATAACTGTATATAGTTACCGTAATACAGATAACTTCCTTTTGGGTTACTATATTTAATTAAATCTAGTTAAATAGATTGAATAATATGATATATAATTCCAGCTTAATTTTCTAGATTAAGATTATTGCAGAGCACAGAATTCATGGATTGCAAGTAATAGCTTGACCAGCTATACATACAAGTTTGTTCTGCAATGCGTTCGGGTTCGATGAGGCATTATTTACTGCTCTGGATCTCGGACAAGCGAGTTCGTTCAGTAAGCAAGTTGTTGCGAAATCTTGTTTAGAGTTGGGGGTTAACAGGGTATAGGTATACATCCGTATACGGTACGGTCAACTATAGTTCGAGATCGCTTGTCGTTATCACATATAACCAATACAAAATCGCATGGTAATATATATCAGACGATAAATCGGCTTAACGCGATTCAACTTAGAAAATGCTAATACGCTGATGCGATTCCAAATCATATAACCGTGAAGATCAATTCATCAAGTTTCAAGATTAATTTAATGCGTATATACGATACAATAACCAGTATTACGCAAATTCCTTACTCTGCAATAATTCGGATACACAATTATCAAAGATACAAACTTTGTGCCCCTCGAATGCCTCGATTACCTGCATTAAAATAAAGACTATACACACTTATTAAAAAAGTAAAAAAAAAATAATGGTGCAATTTTTCCCATTTTTTATTCCAATATCTCATGCCAATATACAATAACATATAAGACATTATGATTAGAATATAAGTAATTGTGTATTTTTCCAGCAGATGCTACGGAATTTTAATACATTAACCACAATCACTCTTTGCACTTGAATCTCGTGCTCTGAAACATTGAATATTTGTCATTTAGCTTCCGGTAATTATGGCAAAGGTAGCAGACGCTAACGGGGAGCTGCGCATCCGGGTGTACGCGAGTTTCATGAGGATAGTGGCAGGGGGATCGAAATCGGTCACGGAAATTAATTAACGATAAGATTAATTAGTCCGGCCAACTGACAGTCTGCTCTCTGCCGTGCGCACGACCTCCGACGTCGAGCTATATAGTAGATTTCGATGCATCGATATCAGTATCTATCGCGCAGCTGGCTTAATTCTGAAAGAGGGACGAAGACAGAGTGCTTCTCCGCGGCGGGCGCAAAGCGTCAAATGAAAATATGCTAGAGCAAAGGGCGCAAGAGTTTGTTGATGGTTGATGGTAAAGGTAAAAAGTATTTATAAAGGAATGTGAATTAGGATAATATTATAGTTGCAACCGCACCTAATCTGTGTATATAGAGTATAAATTTATCAATCGCTCGCAATATCAATGTGAATAATACGACTATATACGCAATGCTTGCAGATATAGACATAACTGATTATTCAACTAATTAACAAGTTAAATTTATAGTATTTTGCACGGTAGAAAGTGGTATACGGAGCCAATGTCAGCAGTATGATGTTATCTAATTATGCTTACAACATCGTAATTATACCAGCGTCTGCTTTCGAGCACAAGCTCGTCACTTCTCTCGAACAAAAGTCTGCGCGCAATACAAAAGAAGAGCGCAAACGCGCGCATAAACTAATCGGGAGAGCAATATGAAAAGCGGAAACGAGAGGGTGGAAGAGATAAATGAGAGAGAGAGAGAGAGAGAGAGAGAGAGGAGGGAAGGGATACAGAGCGAGTGAAATGCATTTCCACCGCGGGAGGTCCAGTGCAGTGTTATACGATGCACTCGATCGGATCTCTATGGTGATTGGCTACCGTTTTGCTGACCGTCTATATATGTGCAGCGCAGGCGTGCATGCATATGGATATGGTCGCGAGGGGTTGGAGAGTCAGGGAGTATATGGACGGTGACGTAAGCGTTATGCGCGGGGCCGATGCATCGATTATACGACCTGGCGTTGCGTATACTTCTCTGACGAGCTGGTCCACCACCGGCAGCAGCCCCTAGCCTCCTCTCCGCCCGATACGAATGGGTATATTCCGCGCCCCGTGCGTAATTGCTCGGTACTTCGGAGGAACGCACTGCAGCAGTCGTTCTCTCTCTCTCTCTCTCACTCGCTCCGGGCTTTGAAAGATGCGCTCTCCCCCAGCCCACAGAGGTCCGAGCGTCGTTTCGATAAATTGACGAGCTCACAATCCGCGGCTCCATTTCGGGGCGGTATCGTTCAGCCGCGGGGCTTTCGGCTCCCACTTTTTATGAGGTGCGCTACCCTTTTTTTTTCTGTGCCTGCTTCAGCGGATTGCTGATTTTTTGTTTGTTTGTTTGTTTCAAGGAATTCGGCGATTGCTCTTGATCGTTTGCGCGCGCTGTATAGGAAATCGGAGGAGGGGGGGGGGCGAGAAGGATTGAGAGGTTTATGGTGCTTTACTTTTCTTCGATCGGATTTTTTTTGTGAGATCGACTGGCTTTGCTTTTGTATGTCATTTTTTCTATTTGGAGACGTGAACTACGTCGCTTCCCGATGCATAATTTTAATAATCAAGTCGTGAGTCGATTTTCAATTATTGTTTCAATCAGCGTTTGGAGTTGCGATAATAGAACGTCCGTCATTACTCCAATCTGAATTCATGTTGATTTTAGATTATAATATATTGACAACAATTAATTGAACGAAATAATTATGCTAAAATTACAACATTAATAGTAATAGCATTCGCGATAATCCGCTATTTCTTTGGTCTTGATGCGATCTGCGCTAATGATGTGAATAAATTTACTTTCGCGGTTGATTAAACGATTACTAATATATATATATATATATACGCAAGGTAAATAAATAATCTAATGCTTTTGGTTTTAAAAATAATTAAATGAGATTTCTGGAAATTTGCATACACTTCGTTTATAATTTAATTTTTGTATAGAGATATAAAAATTATACATAACACTTTTTAACAGTTTTGAAATGTTTATGAATCTAATTATACTCAATTATTTGAACTGCTTCAATAAACTAGCAGAATGTTATATAAAACGGTTCTTCATATTTACACCATTTTCAATTGAAATGAGCTTTTCAAACAAGTACTCTGGTAAATTTTGCAGCAAATGCTTAAAGCAACGCTGTACCTTCACGTAGTTTCTTTTGCGTAATTACTCGTGCGATGGAGTATAATTAACCCTGTATGATTTTGAATGTCACTCAAGTACAAGCATAAAAGAGCCCTTGCATGCAATATCACTGAGCTGGTAATGAAGGTCTGGAAGAAATTTATAATGCTGAACTCTTTACATCGGTCATATACGCCGTAAATATATTTTGGCATCTAAAAAATTTAATTTCTTTTCAAGACCCCATTCTTCTTGTTCGTCTATTTTTTATATAAAACTAAATTTATGAAAATTTATTTGACTGCATAAATAATTTAATTTCTGCTTAAAAGCAAATGATAATCTTATCAGAATTTTCATACTTTAATTACTCAATTTGCAGCTAATAATAATTAGTCATTGTATATTTATAAATATTCATAAGGGGATTTATTTAATCGATGATGAGAACACTAACAAAACAACTACAGGATTTAAATTTGTTTGATTCGCATTTGAATTATTCCGATATTTTCTTTCTGTCGCCGTGGAATAAATTATGTTTTAAATATTTAATTTAATTTAGGGATACTCTTTACCGAGATAGATACTGCACGTTATCCTTGTATTATCTATCCTGAAAATAATCAAGAATACAAGTTTGCAGTTAATATCATAACAAGTCTAAAGCTTGTCACTTCCTCTGTGGTCCTGTCTGAGTCTTCGCCTTTATTCCCCTTTATTCGCGCACCCTCGACATTCCACACCACAGCCTTACTCTCCAAGACGCTTTACGCCGTACGTCAATCTGCCTTCTGCACTTTTCTCAGCCTATCTCTCTGCTTTGAAAAATCTACCCCTTCTCGAAGCACTTCTCCCGACCACATTTTGCGAGACACATGTTTTGCCGAGAGACCCAACGGCAAATCTTCGACGTGCAAGGGGTGGGTCTCACCGCGTGTCCCGAAGGGGGTCTCTATATAAGCTACTTACGAGCGAATCCTCGCCTGTGTAACACAGCGGCCGAACCTTTGCTCGACGTGTCTTATATAGTAACCTCTTCGTAGATGCTGCTGCGCTATATAGACATGAACAACATCCTCCCAGACACAGACCCCGGAACGTTATACCACCAGTTTCGGCCACTCTCGAGACACCATTCTCTCTCGCTTCCTAAAGCTCGGCTCCGATCCGCCTATATATACAGTTACCCATTCCCTTTCTGTCCTTCGATGCACTCTCGCTCTCGTTCTCCTACATATACTTGCATCTTTCAAAGTCATCGGTGCGCATTCATTGGAGACCAATCAGGATTAAATGGACGAGTGGACCACCTCTCGAGAGAAAATTCTAATAGGGAATCGGAAATTTCCATTACTGTTTAATCAGGCTAGCGCTGCCGCTTTGTTAATTTCTGAACTACTGCACAGTCCCTTACCCCATCCGGATAACGCGCGCGATTATTTGTCATAGATATTGATGCACACTCGTCAGTTCGCTCATCTGTACTCTCTATATGCCTTTGGCGGAATCTCTGTTTTCGGGTGCATATCTAACCGACTAGATGGGAACGCGTGGTTTTCGCGCACTTAAATCCGTTCTCGATATTATTGGTAGAGCCGTATTTAAGTGGATTTTCTCATATATATATATACGACGGCTCTTCATTAAGGCGCTTAATTTACTCTCGAGATTGATTTTGAAAGAGAACGGAATCGCTGGTATGAAAAAAATTGTGGTAGAGTAGAAGCTGAAATAGATCGTGTAAAAAAGAGAGGATTTTTACATTTCTATAATTACTGTTAATTGGTATATTCTTTGAATGCATTATTAACTTGATTTTTTAACTCGTTGATCACAATTTTCTTTTCATTTTTTTTATAAAAAAGCCGACTTATTAGTAATTTAAAAGACTGTTTTAAATTACGAGCGACTTTTACTATTCCAAGAAATTGAATAAATATACTTCATTTTCAGCTAATGCTAAAATAATGTAAAAGTATTTTTATAAAGACAATTAAAGAAAATAAGATATCGAATACACTATATGTAATCAAAACATTGATGAAGAATGTAATGTTATATAAATATTTGTTAGAATCATGCTCACACTCAAAGTAAACCGCCCAATCCTTTATTCAAATTAAAAGTCAATTTTCGACACGAAACTCACATCAAGTTAATTTATCGCTATGCTTAAATCGACTCGGGAAGATAATAAACCATAGAGCCAGTAAAAGATGGAGGGTAATTTTTACGACTATGCGTGTACGTGGGCGCAAGATGAATAAATGTGCATGCGTAAGTAGAACGGGGCTGACGCTTGTCCTGCACAAGAAGAATATACGAGAGAGAGAGAGAGAGAGGGGGGGAGAGTAGAACATTACTCGAGTTAGGCCAGAGGAGCTATGGAAGCCGGGGGAAAGCCACGTATTCCCCTATTAAATCTGAAGCGCACTATGCAAGAACTATGATTATGATAGTAGCCGATCAGGAATCGATTTACCGCCCTCGGACCTTCCTATTTCTCGTCTCATCTCGTTACGGCCCACCCTGAGTTTCGCCGACGTGAGCTCTACACGTTGCACGTCATTTTAGCTATTCCCGGCGTATATATATGTACACTGAAAATGCCTCGTAGCTGCTGCTGCAGCTGCTATCAGCGCTCGAGCTTCTTGTTTACGAAAACGAGTTTATGATAAAATAGAAAATGGCCCTTGATTAAAGATTGTGCGCGGGACTCTATCGCCCTCTCCTCTTTGTTTTCATTCCCTTGGCTTAGTTACACGCGCACCGGGCAAAAATTTTCAATATTCTCCTTCTCTTTTAGAAATGATTCAATTTATGATTTGATTTAGAGCGTGGAATTTCGCGTAACACTCTTAGCGACATTTTTTAACAGGAAATAGCATTTACATATATGGATAAGGTTTTTTCCCTATAAATTTGTAGGTAACGGTTATATATATTTAAATAGAAAGTTGTATTTATATCAATTTGATGAGAGGTCACGCTAAAAGGTTTTAGGAGAATGAATAGATTATTCGTGAATCGAATATCAAATGAATCATTATGATTGCGGTCAAAATGTTAAAAATATTCAATATTCGTAATTAAAGCTTAAGTCAATTTCAGCCAGACTTTATTGCTTTTTAGAATTTATAATGTATAAGTTTTGCAGCTTATAGATACTACTTTAAAGCTTGTTATTTTTTAGTACACCTCTTTTTTAGTCGCTTATAAAGTCAAGATATTATTGTTATTGATTTTACAAGCGAACTTTCGCAGAAACCTTTTACTACAATTTAGTCATACATACACAGATCGTATAGTAAACTTTAAATTTGCAAGCTAGTCGCAATATGTTGATACAGATATATACCGAATTCAAACAATGTGAAACGCTGAGAAAAAAATATTTCAAATTTCAATTCTAAAATAACAGCACACGCGCACCAGACTGCCTTACATAATGTTTCCATAAATTAAACATCTGTTAGTGCTGAGCGTAAATTTAACCGAAAAGTGAATTTAAGCGTGCACTATGAACAAGAGTTTGAACTCCCCGCGCCATTAATTTCTCCTGCTCTTTTTGTGCACGGCGCAAACATAATGGCCACTAGGCAGAATCTTCTCCCTCTCTCTCTCCGCGAGTATAAACCTCCTCGGCGCGTTGCCTCGGTGAGAAAATTAGATTTGTACAACATTGTTGTAGAGCGAGAGAGAGAGAGAGAGAGAGAGAGAGAGTCGCTTCTCGTCTCCCATCAACGCTCGCGCGAGCACCCGCCGCCGCACACCGTCATTCTTGCGACACAATGCCACTCTTATATAAATATATACACACAGAGACTCCGGCTTCTCTCCTTAACTTTCTCTTGTCTCCTTGGAATATTCTCTTCATTTTAAACAATATCTGCCTTTTCTCGGATATTCGCCTCCGGGAAATTTTATCGCTCACGAAAAGTCTAAACAAGCGAATTGCAGATAAAACGTAGAGAGAGAGAGAGAAAGAAGCAGAGTCACTACAGCTGGAATATAACCCTGCACAGCTCTCGCGACTTCAAAAGACCGAGTTTACACTCGTCTGCGGTTATCGCATTTACGTCTTCATCCACCGACGGATGGCCCTCCCTCCCTCTCTCTCTCTCTCTCTCTCTCTGTCTTCAGTTTTTAGGTTTACGATTGAATGAGCTCAATGTTGTTCCCCCATTTGACGTGTCTTTACTTGGCGCTGGAAAAACATTTTTCATCCATAATGAGAGATACTCGATGCTCGTTCATATATCCGGCGTAATAACCTTACTGTTACGTCATTTTGGAGTGGAACCCATCCAACTCGTACAAGCTTGATCATATTTCTGTATAATCTAAGGAACTAATTTATGGACAGATTAAATTTAAAAAAAAAGATGATTTCAAATCAAGAAATATATCTGTAATAAATTTACTAAATGCAATATACATTTAATTCATTTTCGCATCATCAGCTATAAAGTATCATAATGGAAAATGAAGCGAAGTGATATATTGCCTCGAAAATGAATAACCGTATAACCGTTTAATACAGTTTCCAGCAAGGTATATAAAGCATCGAAATAAAACTAGAAGTGCATCTTGGGCCATTTTATGCTTCGTATAGGACGCGTGCAGTAAGCGCTAATATTATTGTGGTTAAACGTAACGTAACTTGAGCTGCGCATAATCCGCAATTTCAATTCATGTCTAATTGTAATTTTCCAGGGTAGGATGAAACGATAACCGCAATAGCTGTGTGTGCTCCCCCAACGATTCGGCGCGCGTGCACTTTCCACTTTTAGCTTTTTACTATCGATTTTTCACGACGCTCGAGCGTCGACAACCGTGACGAAAAAGTCACGCTATCAGGTAAACAGACATACGTTAAATGAATTAAAAAAAAAATTGTTAATTTAAAATCTACCTTGACTCTCAAATTACCTTCGTAATTTAGGATTTGAAGTTCAAAAGAATTTTTAATCAAATAAGAGCTTTAAATAACTTTATTAGTAGAAGATTCCGAGTACAGTCAGACTACCTATGTCTATAGGTATACAATCCATTTTGATGTTACGACTTTAAAAAGGAACCTCTTCATTTGATTTTTTTTTCGCAAAATTTCTCTGGTTTTGCAATCTACATAATTATACAGTTTACCAAGATTCGCCAGTGGGAGCTGAATTGCTTATATTCCTGAGCATCACAGTCCTCCACTCGTAGGATGAAACCTTTATAACCAAACCGAAAAGCTGTTCATTCGCACATCTCTGCTTGTTGACAATAAACAGTAATCCAGCATAGCAAAAAGTACAAAGAATTCTAATCATACAGCAACTCGATACCGCGAGCATATATAAAACGTTGGTCCCGCGCAAAAGCACAATTAAACTCTCGGCGCATAACCAACAAGAATTTCGAGGGCATAAACAAAAAAATAAAGTGTATCCGAATGAAATATGCGCTCGCGCAGCTGTTCAAACTGCAAATACGCGCGAGCCGGCATGCAGGTATATTAGCACAGATCGAGCGCGTGTGGCTGGGGCTAAAGAGCGACCGAGAGGGTTGGGAGAGAGAGAGAGAGAGGGAGGGGAAGAGAAGAGCGCAGTGCAGTAGCTGCAGTGTATGTGCAGTCGGACGTCGCGGATCATAGTAATACATATTCTCTGACGGTCGGGGTTAGCCGTAACTCCCGGGTTATGGGGCTACACGCGTGCGGCCGTGGCGTAGTAGTAGCCGCTCGCTTCGCTCGCGCCCGTTTCGCCTGCGGAGAGAGAGAGAGAGAGAGAGAGAGCAGCGCGCTATCCAATTCGAGTTAGTAAAGCCAGAACTAAACTACATTAAACGGGTAATTTCCCATCGACCGGGGGCTATGTGGCAGTGTTGGAGCCGTGGCTGAGGCTCGCTCGTGCGTTGTCCGCGTCGCCGCCTGCCCGCCCGCCGCGAATTAGGTTTATGACGTCGTAACGATGGAAATATAAAATGTTCCCACCGACCACCACGGCCGACTCGGCGCGCGACGTCGATGCACTCACTCAAGGATACGGCCTAGGAATATTCCCGGGCTTATTGACTGTACTTCTAGGAGCTTTTCTGACCCCTTTTATCACTGCACACAGCTCGACGTAAATACAATGCAAACACGGTGCAAAAAGTGCTTTGCGGGCGTATAGCTGAAAATTCAGCCGATGCGACGATTGCCTATCGCTAATCTATGTGGACTATTAGGTAAATTATTGGAGTGACAAGGCAATGAAAACGTTACATGTAAAAACACTAATATTTCATTGTCGCAGTGAATTTTATTTTTTAAATTCAATATTTAATAATAAAGTTTCTTTAAAAAACAAATAAGAATTTGAAAAGATTAATTATCTTCTTTGTCAAAGGAAGTTCCAGACTTGGATTATGGAATCAGTTAATCGTATCACTAAAAGGTGCTTCTACATTAAACTTTCACGTTCTGCTGAATTTGCACTAATGTAATAATCATTGTGGTATATCGTTATCATTAAAAGATCGTAACCACACGCAGTAAAATTTACTGTTTTTGCACTAAAATGATCGTAACAATATTTCACTTCTGAGAATTAATACTGCAGACTTAATACAAGTCAAGTAGAAATTGTAAATCTGATTTTGTAATCTGAACATTGATTCACCAATGCTCATGCATTATAGACCACTTTACAGTATGTATAAACCAGTCATACCATTATCTACTTCAGTGGCAATGTAATTTTCAGTAATGCAACAATTCAATAACTTTGGCACTAAATTAGTTTTTCATATTATGTGTGACATACCACGATTATATGTATACCTTATACAAATGTATGCAAAGGTATAGAAACTGTCTTAATGATCCGCTAGCCGAATGATGATTTTCATTGACAATTAATAATATATTCGCATTTAAAAACTTATTTGAGATTTCAGCGTAATGCAAAATACCATATTTTGTTTACACTAGCATGGGCACGTAATGTTATTAATATGTTGTTATTGCAGATACCATATTCGTTTATTGATTGAAACAACATTGCATATGATAATTTTTCTACATTATGACCAAAGGTGCCAAAAATAATGTTACATTAAAATAATTTAATCACGGGCGTATATCAAACACGATAAAGTTAATTAAAAATAACATCGATATCGGGTATTTATTTATTTTTGATCATAACGCAGTAGCTGTTAATAATATTATAATTATTTTTAATACATACGAACGCAATATTGTTCCAATTTACAACTGTTCGATTAACTTTTTGTATCCCGCAAGTGCAATAATCGATAAAAAAAAGCTCGTTAATTATAAACATTTGTTTTACAGGTCCAAAGGGTAAAGATAGAGCATCAAGGCTTATCGATCATTACAGTTTCTGGCTTTTCATGCTGAGATAGAGCCAGATATCGACGGAATATCGCGCGATAATTACAATGAATCGCATAGCGATAATGCGGAATTATGTGTAAGCCGAGTTAAAACACGAGAATGCACCAATACTCTCACTCTCACCCTCATCCTCGCACACCCTTCTCTCCTGCCTCCTCTCTTTACTCGCTCGGAGCATGATTTGTAGGGGCTCGGCGTCCTACCCTCTACCCCTTCCCCAATAAAGTTACCATAATTCATCGATGTAAAATGCGTCTATAATATAGATGTATATATACGCGTAGAGTGAAGTAGAGACAGTATACGACGCTATCCGTCCAGCGTCTTTTTCTATTGTACCTCTGTCGTTCATTTTCGATATCCCTCCGGTCCGACAAAGCAACATGTAATGAAACTTTTTCCTTGGCCGTCCTATTCATCGGGAGCTAAGTGCTGAAATACAGAAAAGAGAGCTAGAGCGCCATCTTGACAATAAAAACAAGTCAAACATTATCCTTTAGAACGTCGGAGAAAAGTTTCTTCTTTTGTTGGCGCACGTACTCTCTCTCTCCCTCTCTCTCTCTCTCTCTATCTCACTCACTCACTCTCTCTCTGGTTCTTTCTACACGGGCCGTAGTTTGTGCACTTTTAGAATCAAAAGCGCGTAAATTGCTGCAAAAAATCACGAGACAGACTTGAGAAGCAAAAAGTTCTATTATAAACTGCCAATTACGATGCTCGAAATTTCTCTTTTCTTATGACCTCTTTTGTAATATTCTTAGATCATCAATCACATATTGTCTTCTGAAAGTCGTGCTTGCGTTAGTTATTTTATTTTTTAAAGTGAATGAATCAAATATTATATTTTTAGAATCTGTGTGATCATACACTCCATAATTGCATAGATTTACATGTATTCAAAAATAACAAATAAACATCAGATAACGAAAGCCTTATAAAAAAAGTAATAGTGTAAAAAAGTAAATTTTTTTAATTGTGGTTTTAATGACGCACTGTTTTGAAACCAAGTCGTTAAAATTAAGAATAAAGAGGCAAATGTAACGGTTTGAAAATGCCGTGTCGATGGCAATTTTGGCAGTCGCAGGTCGATCGCGAGGTCGTAGCTTGCTCATTGATATGGAAATGAGTTACCAAGGAATTACAATAGAGATGCAGACACGGATAGCTGCAGGACCGTCTGAATAATGGATTTGCCGAACTCCTCGCATAACAATGATCTCGTGACCCAATATAGTGAAAATAAATCCACATTTGGCATTATCTCCAGTGTTCGTCCGCGAGTGTCTAGCTTAGATATCGAAAATCAATAATAATTCGATATCCGCATGTACTCATTCTTCATCATGCAAGTTGCTCTTCGTATTATTATTGTTAAAACTTTCATTCTAGAAACTAGTAATCTATTCAATACTCTTTATCCATAAGTTATACTCGTATAATTCATACTTTGTTATATAACATAAATAATGCATCTTCTGTACTTTGAAATTTGGATGTATATTTTTGCACAATACACATACGAATGTATCAGGTACTCTTAATCAAACACTCAATTATTCGATCTATTTTGTTACACTGCAGTAACCAGTGCAAAAACAGATATTACAGACTGATTTCCATATATGGAGATAGAATATCATCAAGAAGAAGAATAAAAATACAGTTTCAAACATTTCGCAATAGCAGAAGCATGCTTTATCTAGTATTGCTAGAACAAGTTTAATAGCTCGCTAAATCCGAATGGTTGGCAATGTCGCAATAACAACAAATCCATTCGCCTTGCAGGACGAGATAGTTTGTGATGTTCGTTGGTTAATTGCCGAACCGGTGGGTACACATTAACCGGGCCCCCGTGTGTCTAGTTAGACGTGGACCTAATTGCTGCGATCGAATTGCTTTATTAATCGGGTCGATCGTCACCCAAGCTAGCTTTTAGGTGATTGTTGGGTACTCGATGCCTACGGTGTATCCAAGCTAAGGACCTTCTCCCTCGGCTTCTATGGCACACCTATCCTTAGGTAAGATCATTGACGATGCATTGAAATGGTCTAGAGTCACACTAGAGTACAACAAATCAATAAACTAAAATACAATATCAACGGTATTCCATGACTTATAACCTTTCTAGCTGTGAACCTTTAAGAATACTATGGTTTTTAAATTGATATCGTTATTCCCGGCGATTCCATATATAAATATGTGATAACGACCAGTTCTACGAACTTATCGAGTTCATTAAAATATATATCTATAAATAGTTCGCATCGATAGTTTAATCTATTCAAGAATCTGATGATTCTATCTACATTTAGTCAAAGACTTAAAATATTCATTCTTTGATATTGATGAACGCCTCTATTATATATACTATAATTTTTGCGAATCAAATTTCGGATCGGAAGCTGCAATTACGTATTTAGTACATTAAGTTTGATGTAATAATCAATGTAATTATATCCTCATGCTAATTAGTTTTCAGCGCTAAAAACATTGCATTAGTTGTTCAATTTTATTTTATAAATTCCAATTAATATTATCCAAAAATATCTAATATACATAACTTGAGATAAACTATCAAAATCTTATGACTTTAAGAAATTACCGTTTATAATTAGGAACGAGGTCGTGAAAGCCGTGTCCACTTCATTTCACATAATTAAGCGAACGGCAACGTGAACATAACATCCTGGACTAGCACCCATAGCTTATACTACTAAGCGATAAAGCTCTATTAATGTGTGTACGTGGTATCATCGAGAGACCAACTGAGATGAGCGAGAGAGAGCGAGAGAGAGAGAGAGAGATAGAGAAGGAAACCAGTGAGAGAGGAGATGGCAGACGTAGGCTAGGCATGCGACGGGGAATAGGGGAGATCAGAAGGATTAGTCAAGGGAGCGGAAAATTCGGAGAAAAGGTCCTTCACACCGCGTTTTGTTTCCCCCCACTCTGTGCACCTCATTTTTTTCTAAATATCCCCCTTCTTGTGGTTTAAGAGCTATTTCGCGCTGACGTCTATATACCTATACGGGTGTGAGTGTGTGTGTGTGTGTGAGTGTGTGTGTGTGTTTATGTACGAGTGTGGGCAGTCTACTATATCGTGGGGGCATGCGAGCGCCACGAGCCGCGAAACGAGATTTACTGCGGCTGGTGCGCATCCTCGTGAAATGGCATTACTGACACGTACTCCCCCACCCTTCGCACGACGCACACACGTTTTACGGGAGGGTGGGCGGGACATGGAGGAGGGGGAGTGCGGGTGGGGGGAGGGTGGTGGGGTAGGGGAGGCGCTCGACTTTATGATTTCACGAGCTGTCATATGGCTTATAATGAAAATAATATCCGCGCCACTTCTGCCGTTCTTTTGTTTATTATTATTACAGGTATAGCCTCCGTTATATAATTTGCATTAAACAGCTTCGCGCTACTTCTCTTTATTAAGCATAACTTATTACGAGGGAGTTATAATAAATAAAATATGGACGCTTATTGATTGTGTTTTATTGGAATAGCGCGGGTGAACGCGCTCACTGAAATAGTCCCTGCATCAAAACGTTGATAATGTAATAGTTTGTGTAGATATAAAATAATATCGAGAGTTTCATTCGTGACAGGCTATCCTAGGTTTTATAACTATTTCAAAAAACGTTATAAAATTTATCGTCATTTTTAGAACACTTTTTTCAATATTTCTATCCTATTTTACGATCGATACGGAATCTCGACAAATTTTTCATTCCGCAACAACATTTTACGTGTAAAAAATACAGAAATAAAACTTATTTCCCTCACCTTTATTTGATTTTACGACTATTATTTTCTATATCCTATAGATATCTTTGAAAATGTATTTGTATTCAATTATTTTAACTCATCCATATGAAATTATATTAAGGAGATGCGGTAGCTATAAATATGCTTTTTCTTTTGTTGATATTTTTTTCTATTTACAACAAAAATTAATACTTGGACTTGAGCTGCGTGGTACTCGATATAATAAAGCGTCCTATGCTAAGTGAAGTCGATCTGATTTGTCGTTTTTTCAATTAATAGAAACTAGTAAGAGGTTTTTACGCATTGAAAGATAACCTCAAAATTATGATCATATCTTCTTTTGTTTATGAGTTTCAATATTTAAGTATAATTTTGAGTAATATTCGGACTTGACCGGCGTACTGCTCGTACTACTAAACTTTCTATGCAAAATGAGGCTTGCGTGATTTAACTTTTTTTTAATTAATTGGTACAGAAAATTAGTTCAAATAGTTCCAGGAGGGCAGATGCTATTGCTGCCCCTTCAAACTTTTAATAATGTTACAGCTCAATGAGTTTTCTGCATTGTTATATAGGTTTGGTAATGACATATAAATAGAAATAAATCAACTGAACAATATTTTTATAAAGTCTTTTGGTTAATTGGACCTCTGTAAAAATTATACAAGCTAGGTAATGAACAATAAATCAATTAAGATTGTGACCTTATTTTTTAAATAAATATTTAAACAATTATATTTTTTGTTCAGAAACTTGAAAAAAAAAATGAAGCAGAATTATTAAAACTGATTGTTTACCCACGATGAATGGATTAATATTCAATAAAATACAAGATAGTGGGTATCCATAATAATTTACAAAAAAAAATTGTAACTTAATGAAAATTCTTTTTATTTGAGTGAACGCTGCATATTTCAACAAATATTGTTATTATTCCATTCACTTTCCAATTTTTATATTATTATAAATATTAATACTTTTGTACAGAATAATAAATGGAAATAATGAAATGATTAATTATAATATTTCAGATTTTTTAAAAGTATATAGACATTGTTTAATTATGCACCACGGCTAAATAAGTAAGATTGGACAATGGAAGTTCATAGAATTAATTATAACCTTTTTAAAGTACAATACGTTAAAGGAATCATGTAAAAGGATCCTTAATTAAATTAAATCCTTTTTGTATCAAATTAAAATAAAAATTTCAATACAATATTATTAATTCGTAAAAATTAAGATTATGTACTTTATAAACGAGCTCTTCTTTGTATTTTAAGTTATTAACACAGTACAATACGAAAAAGACCATTAAAATAATTTAATGCATATAATGAATAATTTAACAATTAATTTATATCGATAGAAGAGGTTTAATATATCAATTTTCTTATTTAAAATAACTGAGCTTTTTAAACAGAGAACATTATCATAAATTGTTACAAGAGTTAGTTGTAATGAATCGACGTAAATGTTGTAATATATAGTGAATGCAGTTAACAAATATTTATTTAATCAATTCAACGAGAATGATCCGTTTAAAATACAAAATTAGTAGAGTAGCAAGTTATACAGTAGCAATATTATTATTTTTTTTCTATTTTAAACCTCAATAATATTCTAACAGCTTAGGAATCATTGCAGTTTTCAATTTAATTAATTAAGAATAATTTGACAAATCAACCTAACGAAAGTTCCATAACCTACGCAGCCTAAACACAAAAGAGTTAAAAGTAGATACTGCTTTGCTATCCATTGCCTTAAATCGCCAAATACACCTAACAAAATATGTAGAAATTTAAGTTAAATCACTTCCGCTAAGGAAGGATATTCGTTACATGGAATAAAGAAATTATACATATTAAAGTGATAACAGTCAAGTTATGAACTGATTTTACCGTATACATATTTAATTTACGAGAAATCTAACTCTAGTCGCGATTGAATTTGTACATTGACGTAAGAATCTGAAAGGCATAGGTCTAAGAAATCTAAAACATCATATTAATTAGAGAATTCGTTTTTACAATAACATCTCTATGTTGAATTATGAATATTATCAATCACCATCAACAGAAATCACAATCCTAAAAATTATTTAAAAATCAAAAATTTAAAAGTGGCATTCTCGATTTGCGCATCGATAAGTCATCGTCGATACTTTCATTGGGCATTGTACTTGCAACGAGGAGAAAAAAAGATCCCTGTCATTCAATACAACCTGACCCTTCTATCTTTCAACCGCCAGCAGCAGGAGTAGCAGCAGCTACCCATTATCCGATTATCCCAGGATAAATCGGTGCCGCATCGAGTTCGCTTTTTAATTACGCCTCACAATGCATTAATTTTCCAACCGAACGAGTATAACAGTCCCCGATGCACTTGAACTTTAGCAATGTTCCCATGGCCCTGCACCCTTAGCCCAGTATCGCGCGCGTCAAACTCGCTCGATATATTCTCGTGCGGCTCACACTAAACAGTAGGTCGACTTTGGACGCACGTTGCGCCTCGCGCGGCTCGGCTCAATCTGACGTTAAATAACAAAACGTAGCGGCGAGCCGTCGACGCTGAGCGACTCCCGCGGGACACTCGGCTCGCGCGCTCTCATCCATCAGCGCGGGGAATATCAAACCCCCGCGGGAAAGTGTATAATGGGCGAGAACCTCGGCATCGCGAACGACTCGTGCCTCTGCCGCACCAAACCTCTCCCCCCCTGTCCTGAAAACGAGATTCGAGCCATGCGAACGCGCGCTAATGCCACTGGAGACGCCCGAGAGGCTTTAACGTCGTGTTTGCCACAGCCAAATTTTTACGTCAAGAGAAACTCGACACTTGTATACTCGCCATTCAGACTGATAAGAGTATTATACCATATGACGGATAAATGTGGGAATAAAGTGTGCGTGCGTGCCTTAATTCTCTAGTCACGAAGTGAATCACATTGTTGTATGAACATGTTAAAGTTTTAAAATAAACCGAATGATAATTATATATATTTTGAAGATAAATAATTTTAAGTTATTGAATAAACTTATTCGCGATAATTTTCCATTTGTATATAAATACCGTTTATAGAGCCTGTGATGTTGACAACATTTAATTAGGATTGTGAATTGGAAATGGAGTAGCTCGGCCATTGACATAGTTTGTATTGAAGTTTCGATTCCATGTCACTCCTTTACATATCAATGCTATTAAACTATCAAGCGCAGAGTAGTTTGAGCTAAAAGTTGACTGTAATTTAACCGCAAGTAGTATTTAAAACCACGACAAAATTAAACGTCCTAACGAAATCAATGCCTGATAGTAGAAACGATTGATCGATTTCGCGAATTGCTTTAACATACTCTGCACCATTAACGCAACGTATCGTACTTTGCGAGAGGATTTCGTTCGCAGTCTCGCGATGCCGCGCAGATACCTCAAAAGTCTCAAGATATTTCACTGACTCATCTCCCATAGGTGCACCTTTGTTCCACCTCTCTAAACCCTTTCCTCCTAAACACGCATCGGTCTTTTGGCCTCTTCCACCTTCTCTCTGTCTCTCGCTCCGCACGGTTATACGGCTGGAGCCGTAGCTCTGCGCAAAACGGGCGCAGAGACACTCACTTAATTGCAGAAGCGGCAATGGCCGTTAATGCGTTATGCTAATCGGGCCGAGATTTACGACAGAAACGTTTAAGAGTTTAGCCTCCCTTCCCCCTCCCCAACCCCCTACCCATCCGCCCGGTTAAAGAGGGGTGGTGGTGGTGGTGGTGCGGTCGCGTGCGCGCCTACACACCGCCGAGAGTCTCGCTGCTTGCATTGTGTGCACCGATGTAGTCGCGCGGTGCATGTACAAGCGGTATACAGGGACACCCCGAATGCGCGTCCGACTCGTATATATACGGCACATTTGCCTAGAATTCCGCTCGAGAGAGAGAGAGAGAGAAATTATTCTGGAAAGAATTTATCGCGCGCAGTCGGCTTTCTCTATATTTCCGTATATTCGCGCCCAGTATACAGAAAGGCAGCTACTCTCGTCTTGTTGTTCGTTATTTATGCCATTACTGCGCTAGCGATTCGTTTAGTTTCGATTTCGGAATGTTTACTTATATCCTTTAACGTTATTCACTGCGCATTTGGCTTCTATTGCGTGCGGTAACGAGAAACTATAATAGCTTTTATTTGTTTAGCTTTTTAACTCTTTTCTATAAGTAAGTTAAATTTTGTTTAATAAATGTTGCTTGTAAAAATTTAACGTGAACTATTAAGAGGGAAACTATTTCTTGTCTTGTATCTTAAAAGTATGAGGATAGTTGAGTTGGGTTTGATTTTAATTTGTTCTTATTATTTTCTAATTGAACATGTTTCATAAGGACATTCACACTCACACTGCAGACTCTGTATACATTTTCAGAAAATTGCATGTACTATGAGATAGCTCTCCTAACATTACTGAATGTGTAGCACAATAGCTGACAAAATGCATGCATACACAACTTCTTTTCTTCGTTTCCAGTCCGGAAATGTCCCTTGTTAATAATCAAACGCATTGTCAAACTCTATCAACGAGTCCAGTCCTCTGTCTTTATACCCCCGATTAACATTGCCTCATAGACGTGCGACGTCGCACGGCACTACGTTACAATCTATCCGGTCTGTTTTCGCGAGAAAGAGAGAGAGAGAGAGAGAGAGAGAGAGAGAGAGGCGATGTGTGTGTGTAAATTACAAAGAGCCCAGCTGCGGCGATGCAAATAATTACAAATCGCGGGTATTGCTATAACGCAAATTGCGTAAAGCATACAAACATGAAACGTGTAAAACGCAGGCCGCACGTTATACTAAAGCGCGTTATGGATATCGCCAGTCGAGTGTGCACTCTCCCCTCCTCCCATCGGAACGCATGAAATTCGAGTGCACCTACGTGCAGCAATGACACTCGATCGATGAATATAAGCGAGCACGTATGCAAACGCGCATCCTCGTTCCCCCCACCCGCAAGTACAATTTTATAACTATGTATGTACGTGCTGTTACACCGTGAAAAAAAGAAACGACATCGGTACCATTATGAAGTGCATCCGGCAATAATAATCTAAATCAAAGTGGAATAGCCGAGTAGCGTTATACAAATCAAAACGAAGCGTTTATAAATGGCTGTTATAAATATAACTATATTGCTATTTAAATTTAATTTTTATTGTTACATTAGATTGCTTTTTCATGGAAAGGGTATATATATATATATATATATATAT
>UELU01141394.1:4316-17373 GCA_900490025.1 Megastigmus dorsalis
AATTGGCGATGAAAAAGAACGTGGCCTTGCAGATGAAATTATACAGTGCGACAATGCTGCAATTTTTTTGTTATATCGAAGTTGATTGCTTTCACTTTTCTCTTTATGTGTTTTAACTATAATGTCTAAAAAAGTTTTTAACGTTTTAGGTACATCATTAAAAAGATTTTCTTTCTTCAAGTTTGGAATTTCATAATGATCGTTAATATAACATGTCGATCTAATGTCCTATAAACAAATTTTAGCAGCCATCTCAACAATTCGAATAGCCTCATCTGCGGGATTTTTAAATCACTTTTCATACCAATCTTCAGCAACTTCTTTAGTAATATTTGTTTTGTATACAATTATGAGATCATTTCTTTTAGTGTGACATATTATTTCATTTGAAAAGTGATCATTCAATTTACTTTTTATGGTTTTCATGTCTGGAAATTTATAGTCTGCATCATCTGTAAAATCTGTCTTAATGTGATTTAATGAAAATTGACATTCACTTTTCTTACTTTTCAAGTACTGTATAATGTATTCAATAAAATCTTTTGTAATCTTGTACACTACTCAATCGCGCTAGCACAATTTTACATTGCTCATCCGAAGTTTTGCGTAGTTTAGCAGCGTCAATAATATTTTCTCTCGTAGATGCATTACTTACGAAACGTACTTCATGCCTGTATTGATCACAAACTTCACCACAGAAAAAGCAAAGATATGCAAATTAAATTTTTTTGCGTCACTACAAATTTGCTTACCTTCTGATAATCTCTTTTGTACCGTTTTTTGAGATTCGTCAATTGAACATTCTCTGTTGTAACTTGATTGACATTTTCGATGAACATGAGCAGATTTAAATTTTTGCATTTTTCTGAATTTCTCATCACATCTTCTTTTGCTAGATTCAATCAAACGATTGATAGCAACTGCTTTAATTTCATATAAATCATCCAGATCAGATTTATTGCAAATAATGCAAGCGTGTTCATCCATACTGTCAATCAGAAATATTGAAAGCGTAGTAGTATTTAGTCCTAAACAGGCCAAACATCTGGTTTACACCTCTTACTCGACTCGCGTAAACTATCAGCTCGTACGGTGGGTGCAATAACCTTGTAGTAAAACACAGATGAGCTAATTCAATACTGCTAGTCTCTATGCGAACGGGTCGACGAAGACCTCTACATCCTAAAACAAAGATTGTAAGGTGATGGGGCAGATGTTCGTTTAGAACCTACAGTAAAACTATGCATTTTGACAGTTTGTACTTTTCACACAGAAGATCGTTGTATTCGTCTTACGGGCATTTGAGAAGATTTATGTTTGATACAGTAAAAGTATCACCGTGGTGGAGAGAGAGAGAGAGAGAGAGAGAGAGAGAGAGAGTTGGCGGCCCATCTGTGGTTGTCTGCATATTTTTGTCCTTCTCGAAGAGAAAACTGCGGACACCTGGAAAACGTCTACTTCTTATTCCCCTCTCTCCCTAGGTGTGAGCGAAAAGCGCGGTTCGTTTTCGAGCAAGGGCACTCAGTATCGATGCGAGATGTGCAGAATGAATTTTCTTACTTACTATCACGTGTTCAAAAATGATGAAAAATATGGTAGAGGATTTTCCCGCTATAATTTTTCGTATAGTGAACTTTTTAAAAAATAACGGGGCGCGTCGTGACGTGTTATCGGATCGATGTGATTCATTGTGGCGTAGAAGAGTGCGTCGTATGGAATGCGTTAAATTAAAGAGTGAATTAAGATTTGTGTTGTCTTGTTGCACGTTTCGAGAAATTGCGCGATTACATCGTTTATTTTTTCGTAAAAACGGATTGGCGGTATCAACAGCAGCAGAGTTCGTGATATCGAGGAATATGCAGTACAATCACGTACTAAGATATCTGATATGGGAATACGAAGTAAATACCAGTAAGTGTTAAACAATGAAGTTTAAAAAATTAAATTTTCCTAAACTTTCTTTTTTAAAAAAAAATTCTTAACCCATTAACGCCCAAGGGACACGATTTTTTTTTTCATTTTCATGCGTCATTCTCAAAAGGGAATCGATTGAATAATTTCTTTCCAACTACATATCCTTGTGTATTTTTTCGTGATCTTTCGATTTCCGGGATCAGAAATATGATTAAGTGCTCGAGAAAAAAAATATGAAAATTACGTTGGGTCTTTACCGGAAGCATGCTTCTACTCACCAGATACCATGTCAATCGTGGAAAGAGATTCTTTTTTCAAATGGTATAACGCAACTAACGCAACCGGTGATTACGTGTTTGATTTGAAATCAGAAATTGTAGCATATTGTCGGATGGACGTGGAGATTTTGCGTCGCGCCTGTATAGCTTTCAAAAATATATTTACAAAAGACGGTAAAATTTGTCCATTTCGGGCGACTATCATAGCGAGCGCGTGTTCCTTAGTATATAGAAAAAGTTTTTTAGACGCTAAAACTATCAGTATCATTCTACCAAATGGATATCGTCGCGGTGACAGACATTCGCAAAAATCCCTAGAATGGCTAGTTCAATGCGAGCATGAATTGCGTAGTGAGATTATACACGCAGGCAGAGCGCTCCAGGAATGTGAGTTTGATAAAATAAAGCTCGAGAACCCCGAAATAGCTCGATATGTACGCAATCATCCTATAATCAGTAAAATTACATTAAATCCGCGCGATACGTTTTTTGGTGGACGCACCGAAAATATTGTTCCCTATTACAAAGTTCGCGATCGCGAGCGAATCAAGTACACCGATATATTTCCCCTGGGACATCCTGTTATATATGTAGGGGACGAATATCGAGATCTTACAGGAGGAGATAACAATAATCTGTGGCGAGTCGAGGGATTTGTTAAATGTATGATTTTACCTCGTAATTTGTATTTACCTCTATTAACGGTGAAAATGCACAGCCGTTTACTTTTCGCGCTTTCTCGTACTTGTTGCGAGGAAATGTGCGAAGGTGATTCTGTTCATGAGAATATTGCTGATCGAGAATTTACAGGTACGTGGGTAGTCAACGAATTACGTGAAGCTGTAGAGCTCGGTTATCGAATAAGCGAAATATATATTATATGGCAATATAAAACGACTCAATTCGACGGTAAAACCAGTGGTCTTTTTGTAGATTATATAAATACATTCTTAAAAATAAAGCAAGAAGCTAGCGGATGGCCCGATTGGTGCGTAGACGAGACGATGAAAGAGGAGTATTTACGCGAGTCTGGGGAAAGTTTGGACAACGAAGCAATTTAAATAAACGACAATTGTGAAGTCGCGCGAAGCTCTCTTAAAACTATTACTTTGTCCAGATAAGGAGGTTCTCAGCGTGTTACCGGTAAATGTAGATATCTTGTACGTTAACTGGCAACTCTATGAAGAGGCTGTCGATTCGGCACCAAACACTAACACGGTTATAGCCGCGTATACTACGGCCCAAGCCAGACAGTATATAAACGCATGGAGAAACTTGGGAAACGCGTTTTGTACTAGGATGATGATCCTACCGAGTACGAACCAGTATTAGGCGATCTTTTAGGACAAATGACAGACGAACTAAGTAGTCATGCGCCCGGTACTTACATAGATACAATGATATGTGCAGCACCAAAATTTTATGCTTTTCTTGCAATTACACCCACCAGTGAAAATTTAGAATGCTGTAAACTGAAAGGGGTTACTTTAAATTTTAAGAATTCGTTAAAAATTAACTTAATAAGTATCGAAGCGCTTGTTCTGCACGCATTCAAAAAAAAGGAGAGACAAATTCTGAAAATTGTAAAATTAAATTTAAGTTGAATGCTATACGTCGTACGGATGTACATGAAATTGAAACGCGAGAAGAATTTAAAACTTTCTGCGTTGTCATGAAGAAGAGGCGATATATTTCGCAAAATCTATCTCTACCGTTTGGTTATAAAAATATCAATTAGTTATAATGGAAATTATGTAAAATAAATGTATGTCAATAAAGAGAAAAAGTATATTGTAAAATAAAATTACCCTGATTTCCTTTTTTTAAAAAAATGTGTTTTTTATAAATATAGATAACAAAAAAAAGTCATCTGATTCCCACGGTCAGCGTTGAATCAGTTGATACTTTTCCGCGGTTCATGAGCTAATCACCGCGCGGTTATAAGCTGATCACCGCTGGTTTGAAGCTTATTTACGGCCCGCGCGTAAATCAGCTGATCAAACCGCGTGGGACGTCCTCGCCCGCCGCCACCGTAGTCGTGACGCGGTGACTCAAATTTTTTCGATTTATAAAATCTTGTCAACGTAGTCTGCTCTAGTCAGTTCAAAAAATGGACACGCGGTGGAAACATCCGTCTACGTGTTGCGTGTGCGGTCCTACGGGACGCGGTAAAACAATATTCGTGAAGAGTTTCCTCGCACACCTATCCGAGATGTGCGACGTATACTTTAACCGTATATTCTATTATGCAGAGTGGCAAGAGGCGTATCGCACTGACTTCGCTAAATTAGCTGGTTCGAGACTAAAATTTCACGAAGGTCTACCGCAACCGGGTGATTACACGAACGAAAATGAGAAAAAAAAGCTTCTTATACTCGACAATCTCATGCGCGAATCATCGTGCGACATAATTCTCGATTTATTCACCAAAGATAGTCATCACAAAAACGTCAGTGTTATATTCATTACGCAAAATATATTTCACAAGGGAAAATCACAGCGCGATATTAGTTTGAATACAAAGTACATGGTGATATTTAAAAACCCACGCGATCGTGCACAAATACAGCATCTCGCTCGTCAAGTCTATCCCGGGAATCTCCGATTCCTTCAAGAACCTTATCTCGACTCGACGAGAAACCCGCACTCCTATTTGTTTCTCGATCTATCGCAGAGCGCGCTCGACGAATTTCTCGTACGCACGGATATTTTTCCCGATGATAATTTGCACTACGTCTAGTTCCAAAGTATCTCAAACTCCGATGAGAGGAGGCTACGTTATACATAAAAATTAACCGCGGGAACATCGAAACGTCAGTTGAACGTCAACAATGTCCGAGAAAACATCGAATCAGTGACGCGGCAATTGCAACACAACCTGTACAATACCTAGTAAACACTTTACAAAGAAAATAGCGATACTTTTACTGGCACTCAGTCACGGTAACACTGCATAACGGAAAGCTCTGCTCCGCGCGATCGATAAGCATACAGTCAAGTGTATATGCGAATGTGCGCTGAACGTTTTGCATGGTGTCGTTCAACTCAAAGATCCGCATAAAAAACGTTTAGGTAGACATAGACACGTACTACGTAAATTGACTCGTAAATCGAGCTACTGTGGCCGAGGTGGCGTAGGGTGGAAAAGGAGAAAGAGAATTTTATTGCAAAACGGAGGTGGATTTTTGCCTCTTTTACTGGCACCTATCATAGACTCGCTTATTTCGAGATTGATCGGTAGCAACTCTGCATAGTACCACTTAGATATGGAGCGTACCAGAAAAATGATTCTTGTACCCGAGGAGACACTTGATCGTACTCAAACTGCAGAAGTACTTTTACCTACATTGTCTACAGCATGTGTAACTAGCCGCGATAATACAGATAAACATTTGATTCAGACCTGTGGTGATAATTTATCTAGGTTGCATGGTGAAATGCATAATATTTTACAGTCAAAAAATACTTTCAACGAGCAAGAAAAATGTCTGAATTATTTGCAAGTGCTGTGCAGATATCTGTTTTTCAAAGAAAACGAACGCAGCGCAGAGCACGATGCCGAGCATGAGTTAGATGAGATCGACTCTGCCCTATCACCTCTCACGGAAGAGAGTATTTTGGATAGCGTGCCGAAAACTTACGCACGCAAAGTTAGACTTTTATTACGCCACTGGATAATGCGGGAACGGTTTCGATAGACGGGAGAAAGATCGAACGGTCAAATATCATAGAATTACTGAACGATGCTGTAAAAAAGAAAAACAAAGATGATGACGACGATGCTCCTACCGGCCGAATAGAATTTGCGAAGTTTATTAAAACATCGGATACACCTAGTAGTTTAATAGGAAATGCAAATATTTTAAAAATTGCGCAGATATTAACGAATCCCATAAATACAGCTAAACGCCGCTTGAAGAACACAGAATGGTACGGAGAACCGGCAGCAGTTAGTTCACCTAAGCTGACGAGGAGTATTGCAGCAAAAAAGAAATGGCTTAAAATGGACATTTAAAATAAAAAAAAATAAAAATGAGTTACGAAAATCAGTACTATGATATCTCGCACGAAGCTGGGTATGCGGGGGCCCAAAATCTTATACGCGTAAATAAAACCGGAAAAACCTTGTCCAATGTGGTGGAAAAGAAAAAAAATTACGAATGGCTCAGTAATCAAGACGCTTACACACTTCACAAACCCATTCAACGGAAATTCCCAAGACTACACTACAACGTGACAAATATCGACGATGTGTGGGAGTGCGATTTGATGCAGCTGACATCGTTAAAAGATTACAACGATGGCTACTGCTACCTGGTCGTAGTCGTGGATGTCCTGAGTAAATACGCATGGGTCGAACCACTACGTAATAAAACAGCTCATAATGTAGCAGCAGCGTTTGATAAGATTCTTAAGTAGGCTAATTGGACGGCTACCGGTCTGTTTACAACCGGATAAAGGCAAGGAGTTTACAGGTTTAACATTCCAAGATTTGTTAAAGAAACGCGCCATTCGATTCCGAGTTACGCTAAATCCAGATATTAAAGCAGCTGTAGTGGAAAAGTTGAATAGAACGATACGTGAACGCATGTGGCGGTATTTTTCACATACAAATACTAATCGCTATATAGACGTAGTGGATAAAATTATACATGTTTACAATCACACATTGCATAGCGGTATTAAAATGAAACCTAAAGAGGTAAATCTGTACAATGCAAACGTTGCGCGCTAAAATTTGCAAAAACGTGCCCTTTGGGCAAAGTATCAATAAAAGAAGCAAGAGGACGCCCGATTCATCAATTAAATACACCGTCGGTGATTACGTACGTATCAGTCATAGTAAAAACACGTTTGAGTAGGGTTACGAAAAAAATTTTAGCGAAGAAGTGTTTAAGATTAAACGGATTTCAAAACGTCAGTACTTGTCCACCTTCATCTTGGAGGACTTGAACGGTGAAGAAATCGACGGCTTTTTCTACAGTCAAGAATTGGCTCTTGTCGGCAAAAACCGCATGACTTCCGAAAAAGGATTTAAAGTTGATCGTATTATTCGAGCAAAAGGGCGTGGATCGGATAAACGAGTGTTTGTTAAGTGGCTAGGCTATTCTGACAAATTTAACTCTTGGATAAAAGCAAGCGATTTGCAGGGTATATAGCAAAAAAAAAAACATGGATTATGCCGATGATTTTTACTTGGTTCTACCGAGCTATAGTAGTATGGTGTACTGCAGCGACAACGCGACCAGCTGTTTTACAACTTATCTCTCGCGCGAGGTGAGATTAAGCGGTGACTAGTGCGTCGGGCTCGCGGAAATTCACGTACCCTGTTCGATTATGCATATAAACGAATAAGAGGGATTTTACACCTTCGTAAGAGGTAGCGAGGAAGGTAATATAAACAAATCAGAGGGATTTTACACCTTCGTTACAGGTAGCGAGGAAGGTAATATAAACGAATCAGAGGGATTTTACACCTTCGTGACAGACAGCGAGGGAAGTAAAAAATCATCCCCGGACAACGAAAAACATAACTTTCCGCATGGTGTTTATGAAAGTATAGAGCAGGCAGCCGAAATAAACAAACCGAGTGGTATAAACAAGCATCAAGTACTCGAACCGACGCAATTTCAAAAACATTCGTGTATGGGACGTTGACGGTTACGCTTCACTTTAGACGTAGCCATTAAAACATGACTCATTACGTGTGTTACTACAACGATTAAATCGGTGGAGGAGTGAAAAACGTCTTTCCGGGCTCAACTTATCAGCGCGGTCAAGGCGTAGGTACCTGGCTTGGAGGTCTTTTTTGCAAAATTCTTCCCCACATCGCGTCAGATGCAAAAGCTACGGGTAAAAAAGTCGTACGCACAGGTTTAAATGTTTTGGACGACGTCGCCAATAAGGGGGCTAATTTCTTGGAGGCGGTACAGTTACGTGCTAAAGAGTCTGGAAAAAATTAGAAAAGAAAGGCAGCTAATAAAATCTCTGATATCATGAAAGGCTCCGGTTATGATTCGCGGATTGCTAAACGCAGACGTTAGTCAAGAAAGAACCGTGTATCCGGCAACATTGTTACTGCGCAGCGGAAGCGACGTAAACAAAGTAAAAACAAAATCGCAGAACCGTTATCAAAAAAAGAATCAAAAGAGCGAGGAGCAGCCGAAGAAAGAAAAGTAAGAAAGCTAGTGCTACTTTTAAAAGCATAAACGATATTTTGGGTCCAAAACAATTTTAAATATGGCGTTCTTACACTCTCATTCGTCGGAATTTATGTCTAGCGAATTGGATATCTTTACACTTCCAGCAACACTGACATCGATAGAGAGTAGTGCTTACTTAAATTACAAGCCCGTTTTATCGCTTAGCGGTGAAAGTGACGCGCCCCTGGAGTTTGTCGTGCCTAGTGCTAGGGAGCATTACATAGACCTCGCGCATACAATGCTATACATTCAGGCGAAAATCACACCTGTTGATACAGAGGGTGAAAACGCTAAAGTAGCACCGATTAACAATTTTCTTCACTCAATGTTCAATCAAGTCGATGTTTTTTCAATCAAAAACTCGTTTCGCCACCGAATAACGCATATCCGTACAGAGCATACATCGATTCGTTATTCAACTACTCACCGTCAACTAAGCACTCGCATTTAGCTGCCAGCTTATGGTACAACGATACAGATAATGCCTTCGACGCACCTCCAAATGCTGTAGCACCGCGACCAGTCAATCTAGGCTCGGGAAAACGACGCCACTTTTCGCAAGACGGCAAGACTTCGATATGATTGGACATTTGCATTGCGATGCGTTTAATCAAGATAAAATGCTAAGTAACGGTGTAGAAATGAGAGTTAGACTGATCAGGAGTAAAGACACATTTTGCCTGATGGATACATCGGACGACGGGAAATTTAAAGTACATATCAAGAAAGCAACGCTCATTGTGTGTAGAGTTAAAATTGACTGCGGGGTCTTACTAGCTCACGCGAATGCGTTAGCGAAAACTACAGCTAAATATCCTATTACTAGGGTAGAAGTGAAATCATTTACACTGCATGCTGGAATTTTAGGCGACACGATAGATAACGCTATTCTTGGACAGCTGCGGAAAAGAATAATAATAGGCTTCGTCGACAATAGAGCCTTCAACGGAAATCGAAGTTTCAATCCGTGCAATTTTCAGCATTTCTCGATCAACCATCTGTCGCTTTACGTGGACGGTGTTCAAATACCCAATAGACCGTTACAACCACGTTTTACAGGAACTTCCTAGTTCTACGTGGATCCTTTTCACACACTATTCTCAGGCACGGATATACATTTTCTTAACAAGGGTATCGGCATAAACCGGTGCGACGCATTGGAGCCTCATGCGTTCGGGAAGCGTTCGCATAGAGGTAGGATTTGAACACGCGCTCACATCTACTATTAATTGCATAGTTTACGCGGAATACGACAATGTGTTAAAGATCGATTCTACCAGACAAATTGTAACTGATTTTAACGCATAGGTTAAGAGTGGGGATGGTAAGGATATATGACTCGATCAGTCGTCTTCATCGGGTAGTTAGTATCTCGCGCGGTTTGAACCGTAGACACCTCCGCCAGTGCACCAGTCGCAATCATGGATTATGTGATAGAGATCGAGGGGCTGAGAGACGAGAGCAACAAACTTCTACCCAAAGAAGTTACGGTCGTTTCTCTACATGGACACAGTATTGCCCTTTGGATAATTACCCCACCGTGTCGTTTTGACGAATTGCCAGAGGACATCAAAACTACCAACGATTACGTGTCGATTCGTCTACTTGGAATTTCATGGTTCGATATTTCTTTACGAAAATTACACTATCATCTCTACAACATTGCAAGAAATGCAAACAAGGTTTACGTTCGAGGAGTAGAGAAAGTTCGATATGTCTCATCTGTAATGGGACGCTGTTTAGTAAACATCGAAAAATATACTTGCAGCAGTTTCATCGACTTGCAAAGCCAATTTACCACTGACCATCTGTTTTTATCACAGTTGCCAAGAAAAATCGGATATAAAGGCGTACTGTGCTCTCTTTCGAGCTTATCTAATAAAGGCATGGTTTCATTCACTCCTACCTGAAGAAACACAACAGAGTAAATTTCTTTCCTGAAGACCTTTTTGATCTAATCGTTGAACAAACAAACATTTATATTCAGCAAAAGAATAAGAATAATACATTTATAACTAAAGATGAACTAAAAATTTTTTTAGGGATTAATATTTTGATGGGGATAAAGAAATTTCCCTCGTATCGGGATTATTGGTCATTGGATCCGAAATTACATGACACATTCATAAGTTCGTTGATGACTGCAAACCATTTCGGGTTTATTCTAAATAATCTTCACATTTCTGATAATAGTATTGAACCAAAAAGAGGTGAACCAAAATACGATAAGTTGTATAAACTAAGACCACTTTTGGATAGATTACAAGAAACCTTTAAAAAATACTGGAAACCAAGCAAATTTCAGTCTATACATGAATCTATGGTCAAATTTAAAGGGCGAAGTAGCCTCAAACAATACATGCCAGCTAAACCAATAAAATGGGGTTACAAAATGTGGGTTCTGCGCAGATGAATCTGGTTACGTTGCGATTTCCAAGTTTATACAGGTAACAAAGATAACCGTGAAAAGAATTTAGGGGCACGAGTTGTTAAAGTTCTGACGCGTGAACTCGTTGGAAAGAATTATCTTGTATTCTTTGACAATTTTTTTACTGGTATTGATCTTTTACATACGTTAAAAGGAGAAAATATATTTGCTTGTGGAACTGTGCTTTCTAATCGTAAGGGTTTACCAAAAGCTGTTATTCCTGACAAACAATTGAAACATGGGCAATATGACTTTCGAACCTCCAAAACTGGTATGCGCTATATCAAATGGATGGACAAAAAAGGAGTTCACTTTTTATCAAATTACCATGACCCCTGTGAAATGACAACAGTAAATCGAAGGCAAAAAGATGGTTCACTAAATCTCATTGATTGTCCAGTTATGTGTTCTGATTACAACAAATATAAAACAATACATAAAACAATCATTCTATGAAAAATACTAACGAAAAGTACGAATGTTATTCTAAAGTTAAATTTGCTTAGCGGCTAAAATTGAACAATTTAATTTAACACTATTGAAAAAATAATTATGTCGGTTCGTACTCTACTTGGTTCTTTCGAGCTTTTAATAATCATTTTGACTGACTGATAAAAATCATTATAAGCTGTAAGTAAGCAAGCTTAAAAAACCGTTCATCTAGTATCCACCTCTTTTGATAATAGGAAAAAAAGCTACGGCAGTTTTACTATTAAAGTTAGTAAAACTTTTCGTTTAGTTATAATATAAATTATAACTAAATTATTTTATATTATGTTATTGCGATTGAAAATAATAATGCAACGCTGAAAATATTCATCTACCGCCATCTATTAAGCTCCATCCCAATTGGCGATATCAACAAAATGACAAAACTCCGTACAGTCGGTATTCTCCGTAACCTTAAAAAAACTCTTTTTTTTCGAGATCATCGGAGATCGGAGTGAAGTTGGCGAACTCTACAACTTAACATCGAATGAGACCTTCTGCACTTTTATTTTTCTATCCAGTTCCGAATAAACTGATTCGCAAAGTGGTGCGTTGGGGCTGTGTCACTCTGTAGTGTTTCATTTATACGGTATTTTTATTTTTTATGGTGTTTTCATATAGTGTATTGATATTTTATGGTGTTAAGTTTTTTTATTGTGTTTATATTTTTTATGGTATTTTCAGTTTTATGGTGCTTTCATTTTCTACGGTGTTTTTATTTTTTATGGTGTTTTCTTTTTTAGGGATTTATATTTTTTTAAAGTATAATTATTGTCTATGATGTATTTATTACTTATGATCTTTTTATTTATTATGGTTTTTATTTTTTTTCTGTTTTTATTTATATTGAGTATTTATTTTTCATGGTATAGTTAATTTTTTGTTTAATCATTTATATGATATTTAATTCTTAGCCTTATAATTATTTGCGTGTAATTGTACACATGTATACTTATACTAAAATTTGCTCTCTGTTATACTGGGTCGAGACTGTCATTCTTTCTTTACAATTTATAAAGTGTAACATTCCGAATGGCCGCATTATAAATTATTATTTTGTTTGTTTTTAATTTCAATTTTGATTTTGTTTTATAATATTTCACTAACAAACGTTACTTATCTAAAACGTTCAATTTATTTAGAAAAATAATTAATGTAATAATGCAGCTATCTTTCGTTTTAAATTTTTATATATAAACAGCGCATTTTTTAGGGGTGTAAGAAAAAATTTTGTAAGTTGCTGCCGTAAATGGCGCTGCTGATAAGTTATGTGTACTACTAATTTATTGTTTATCCCAAATATGATGTAACATATATACATTTTTAGAAAAATGTTTATGTATTACGTTTTATTGTCACCACCATTTGGTAGTTGTAATTTAATGTAGCACTTAAAACGTTTGATTTCTTGACTCAATATGGGTAATAAATCCGACTTAAAAATTTTACATATGCGAAATAGGGCACGAAAGAAAACTTACTTAACCCATTAACGACCAAGACCCCGAATTTTCAATATCTTTTTCAAGGCTTTTTTTCAACTATAAAAAAGGTTTGAAAAAATTTTGAAAAGATCATATTCGTAGTATTTTGAGCTGTTGTTTCGAATGGTGATACCGATTTCTTGTTAAAATACTCCTGCAAAAAATGTGGCGTGATTTTGACGAAAAAAGTTAAAAAATTTTGAAATTTTCAACTTTATGAATTTTTTTTATAAGGAAAATGCAATGACAATAATTCAAAAT
>UELU01141395.1:0-16775 GCA_900490025.1 Megastigmus dorsalis
CAAGATGTGGTAAGACTAGAGCTTCAACCAATCTTCTGCATAAAGCCTCGGTGGTACATGCCCTTATAAACCGCAGGCTGTAAAGGGCTTTGTTGACTTTTTTAGTTATACAATCGACCTGCGGTTTCCACGTTAATTTACTATCTAATGTAACACCGAGACTCACGACGGCGTCGGAAAAAGGCACAATCGCTCCGCTCCCCATGTCAATGTCTCGCAATCCCATTTTCACCAAATCATTAAAAATTGCTTTGGTCTTGCCAGCATTGAGACGGAGAGACAAGCGCTCAGCCCACGTCGACACCAACCGTGCCGCTTCAGACAGGCGAGTTATGCCCTCCAGAAGTTTATCTGCAGGGATTTGCAGATAAATCAGGAGGTCATCGGCATATAATATGTGCTTGACCGCCCCACGGTCAAAAAGGTCTTCAAGATCATTGATGTAGAGACTGAAGAGCAAAGGCCCGAGGGCCGACCCCTGTGGTACACCCAAATTGGTCTCAACCCACGAGGAATAACCATCCTTAGATAAAACGCGCTGTGTGCGGTCTTGTAAATACGATTTAATCCACAGGAGTGCGGTCCTCGAGAACCCGAGATCGCGCAATTTGCTCAACAGTCTCGAAGGAGAGATGGTGTCAAACGCCTTACTGAAGTCAAAGACCAACAGCAAGGTTATCATCCTTCTATCAATGCCTAAACGTATGTCATCAGTTAGTTTAAGCAGGGCTGTCTGTGTACTGTGATGCTGTCTGAACCCAGTCTGAAAAGGATCGAGAATGCCCGCCCTGAAGAGATAGCTGGTAATTTGGGAGTGTGCAATCTTCTCAAGCACCTTGGAAAGAAAACACAGTAGGCAATAGGACGAAAGCCCGAAACCGAGGATGGAGTTGAAATCATTTTTAAAGCCACTAGCTGTGCCTGCTTTCAGGTACTCGGGAAGACTCCCTGAGCAAAGGAGGAGTTGAATAAATGAACTATATAATTCCCCAACACTGGCAGGGACTTCACTACAACACTCTGCGGTATGTCATCCGCACCCCTCGCCTGCGAAGTAAAATGAGACATGGTGAGAACTACATCTGGAAAGGAAACTGGTTGAAAAGAAAAACCATCATCAGATGCCGACTGTATGATGTCCATTGCATTATCTATATTTTCATTAGGCGCGACTGACACACCAACAAAGTGTGAGTTCAGCTCCTCTTGGGTGAAACCATGCAGAGAGAGAGAGATAGATAGATAGATAGATAGATAGATAGATATTTGTTTATTTGTAAATATTTACAAAAAAAGTATAACATACATAATTACACACAATTTCCTTTAAAATTACAATAAGATTACATCGAGTCAAGATTATCATTATTGCACTTACTGTGATATCACAGATCCGCTTACTCAGATATATTAAACTATTTACAATAATTAAATTCAATATTAAATTCAATCGTGAATTCGGTATACCCCTCTCCCAGACGCTGGCTACCAGGATGGAGACAGCTCGATACCCTATACTCGCAGACGACGTGAGGTTAGGAAAGGATCCTACTTGGATGGAGACAAAGGAATATCGAAATAAAATTCAATATTTCTAGTAAAAATAGAAAAATATAAAATATATTAAAGAAAGGGGCACCGACTGCTACATCCTACTTGTACAGCCGGTGCTCCGTAATATTCGGGCAGTCCTTGGATTTGCGGACACTCGGGTGCCCGCGCATGTAGCACTTCACGTCCGTTCTTCTTTCTTCTTGCGCCTGCACCTCCCGCCACTCCTCTATTTCCTCCTGTTGTTTGGCTCGGCAGAGCACCTCCTCTGCTCTAATTCGCCTCTGCCGAGTGCGCTCCAGACGAGCCACTTACTCCCGAGCCCTCTTCTCCTCTCCTTCTCTCCGTAGCTGCCGATCCTTGCAAATTCCGCTCACCGCTCGGAGCTCGACCCGTCGGGACTCTACTAGTGGCATCCATTTCTTCATACGGTGGCCTCCGGGGTCTCCATGACGCTCTATAAAAGCGTCTAATCCCCCAAAGGCCTCCTCTAAACGGCTGCTGGCGCGGGAAGCCTCCCGCGCCTGCTCCAGCAACAGCTCTATGCGCTGTGCCTTCAGCTCCTGTGGAGATATGCCCCTTTTCTCCTTCTTCACCTCACCCTCCTCCTCAGGCTCAATCCTCATTAGCCCAGGGCTCTCCAATGACCAGCCTCATGCTCATGCCCTGTGCTAATTCTTCCTCCCTCGGAGTGGACGGCAATTGTGGTGCCGGGCTCTCTTGACGAGCTATGGCACCCTCTTTTTCCTTAGCGGCACAAGGCTTCTTGCCCTGTGCCAAATCCTCCTCTGATATGGCCGGTGGTCCGGTAGTGTATGGGCGGTGCAACCCTGTGCTCGCCCACTGCATCATCCTAGGGACCATCTCCCGGTCTGCCTCGGTGATTGAGACCGAGGGAGTTTCTCCCTCGGCCTCAACGGCCATACTCTCGAAGAATTGTGCGCACATGCGCAGAAACATGTCTTTATCCATCCTGAAAACAAACAAAGGGGAAGATGAGAGGGATTTACGAGCGATTGGCTCGTGTTCGATGCGGACAGAGATTCGACGGATCGGTTACCACGCTTTCGCGAGCCCTTCGGTCGACCGAGCTTTCGCTTCGCAACCCTAACCGACGTCGCAGCCTTCTCGATACGTAGTTTCGCTCGCTTAACAGTTTTCGCGGCCTTCCGGGGCCTACCGCGGAGCCGCGAGGTTTGAGGCACACGTTCAGCCGTTACATCTCCCGTTGGAGTGTTGCTGACCTGTGCGTGCGCTGCGCTCGCTCGTGGCGGGTCACCTAATGTCATCTCAACGCTCGCATCCAACGTAGGTGGAGTCTCGGCGTCATCTGCTTCAGTCAAGTGCACTTGACTCTCTTCCGCGACATATCGCTTAATCTGTTCAGCATGGACGGGCTTGATCAGCTTTACCTCCATGTCTTTAAGTTCGTATGTATTAGAACCTAGCTGGGCCGTTATCTCGTACAGACCAGCAAATTTAGGATCTAGCTTCGCACTTAGTCCCTGAGCTGCTGAAGAATGAATCTTATTCTTCTTCCACACTTCGTCTCCAACTACAAAGACCGCTGACCTCCGACGTGCGTCATAATAGCAGCCTGTCGGTCATGTGAAGCGTCCGACTTACGACTCGCGCTATCACGCAACGTAACGAGCTCTTGGATTTTCCTTGTCCATATATCCAGAGCTTCATTTTGCTCTTTATCGAGAGCAATCAATTCCTGATTTCTTTGAATTGTCGAAGGAGGCAATGGCTGCCTACCATAGTTCAGTAGGGCTGGACTTGCGCCTACTGAACTATGTACAGCCGTGTTGAAAGCAAAGACAAGCTCTGGCAAATTCTCATCCCAAGTACGATGATTCTCTTCGATAAAGGCCACAATCATCGTCTTTACGGAACGATTAACGCGTTCCACTGGATTTGCTTACGGATGGTAAGGTGGCACCGTAGTATGGTGTACCTTTCTCTCTCTCTCAGAAAGCTATCAGTCCTCCATGTATGGCCTAAATTTCTTTATAGCCCATACTACGGCAAGACACTCTCTCTCTGTCACACTATAATTCCTTTCTGACGAAAACAGAGTACGGCTTGCAAATTCGAGCACTTCCATCTATGATCTGAAGAAGTACCTCTCCTAACCCAGTATCGCTAGCATCTGTTTGCACAGCAAACTGTACATCAAAGCGTGGGTGCTGCAGCACAGGTGCAGTTGCGATTAGAGCTTTGATTTGATCAAAAGCTGCTTGTTGCTGTTCGAGCCACTCATACTTCCTAGCTTTTTTAGTCAGCTGGGTGAGTGGCTCAGCGATCGTCGCAAAATCTCTTAGAAATTTTCTATACCACGACGCCATGCCCAAGAAACTTCTCAGCTGTTTTAAGTTCCTTGACGCCGGATATTTCATAATCGGCTCGATCTTTACTGGATCGGGCCGAAATCCGTCTCGATTTACTATCACACCGAGATATTTTGCCTCTTCTTAACAAAATACACTTTTATCTCGGTTGAGAGTAAGGCCTGCCTTATCTCTTCGCTGGAGCACTTGCTCAAGCCGCATCAGATGCTCTTCGAATGACTCAGTCGCGACAATGATGTCATTCAAATAACTAAAGGCATACTGCTCAAGCTCTGGTCCAATCACTTGGTCAATGAGTCTTTGAAAGGACGATCCTGCTTGACTTAGTCCGAAAGGCATTCTTTTATACTAAAACAGGCCCATCCCAGGCACCGTAAATGCGGTGATGGGCCTTGATTTCGGCTTCAATGGAATTTGGTGGTATGCACTGCTCAAGTCAAGCGTAGATATATATCTGGCTGACCGGAGCTTGCGCAGTATGTGATCCATAAATGGCAATGGATAGGTATCCGGCTTAGAAACGGCATTGACTTTTCTAAGGTCTATGCACATTCTATACTTGCAGCTACTCTTTTTCACCACCATGATTGGACTGACCCAACCGCTCTCAGATGGCTCAATTATTGCTGCCTCGAGCAACTCCTTGACCTGGCGGTGCATCTCCTCTTCGATCTTTTTAGATACAGGATAATGCTTTTACTTAATGGGTCAAGCTAAACCTACATCTATTTCATGCTCCACCCATGTAGTACACCGAAGTATACTCTCTGGAGCTCTAATAGCTCGATCAAGCAACCGTTCAAGCTGCTTTCTGCGGTTTGGCTGTCCACTTGTACGCCGCCTCCGGCATTAATGTGTGCTGTGGAGACGGTGGAGGTTTAAAAGCCTCTCCTGCCGCAGATATGAACTCTACTTCTCTAGTTTGCTCCATCAAGGACTCGACGTCACGCGCCTCTGCGCGACGTACCATACACTCGAGCTTTGGTAGCATATTCCGGTGCATGATGTCCAGCCTCGGCACAGGAACTTGCTGTAATAGAATATATCCATTATATTCACCGAATTTTCTTTTTCTGGGACCGACGCTGGGTGCTTCTCGTTTTCAATCCTGTCCCCTTCTGCTGCGTCAATCCCATCAGCCCCAGAATTCTTTTGTGGCAGCTTTCTCGCTGCCCACATTCCTCATACTCCTCATCTACGGAGCTCTCTTCATGGAGCTCCGAATTACGGTGTACATCAACCGTAACATTCCTATCCCCTTCTTGGCGAGATTTGCTCAGTGTATATAACTGAGCTTCTCTTTTTTCATCCAATTCTTTAAAAATAGGATCTTTTGCTAGAAGATGTACAGCGTGCGTACTATCATGACTTGCATCATTTTCATCGATAGTCGTCCTTGATACCTCGAAAGATTTGTCCTCTATGTAGGCCCGACGCAGCTCCTCTCGCTGCATCTGGGGCTTGATTTCGTCCGTTTCATACTTAGGTTCGAATTCGGTTACTGAGTACTCGCCCAACAGCCACTTTTGTAGACGACTCTTTTTGGCGAATTGCATGCCCTCGCGGCTTAGCTGCAACGCAGGTAGAGCTTCCTCTAGCTCTTCGCCCTCCATGCTGTAGCATCAGCCTTCTAGGGCTCTCTGCATTGTATCAGCCATCTTAATGGAATTGACACCGAGAAACGTGTTCAATTCCCAAAAATCTGGTGTTAGATACTCTCTCTGGAGTTCGAATCTCACTACGTGCACTAGCCTATTATCACTAGTGCACCTTTCTAGACTTGCTCGTGCAACTATTTGACTCAAGCCGCGTTCGAATCTTGAACGCTTGAGTTCGAATCCTCTTCTGCTCGAGTCTAATGGCTTTTTGTGCACTAGCTGTCCTTGCTAGTGCACTACTCCTATCCTCTTGTGATGCACAGGCCGCCCCTAGCCTATGCTTTCGCCAAATACTCATCTTCGGGTTCGAACCTCTCTATGCACAAGTTCGAACTCTTCCTTTGTTCGAACTTCTCTTGTAGTGCACGTTCGAACCCCGCTCTATCTAACCTCTCGAAACCTCTGATCGCAGGTTCGAATCCCGCCAGTGGTGTGCTGAGATCGATTCCGTGTGCTCCCGGGAGAATATCGCCAATCTACCGAATTTTTTCTTAACAAAAAAAAATTTATTCCGCGAAATCCAATCAATTAATACATAAAATTAATCACTCGAACCACCAAAAAAAAAATTCTCCCAAAAGCACTCTAGCGCTATTTAATTAAATAATCTGTCGCTTCCAATATTTCCTGAAAACCCACAAAAAATAAACGCAAGAAATCATGAATAAACAAACAATAAAAATCACAAATATTAAAAATTCGTGATGTACCTCACTCGTCTGGTCTACTCACAAAAAAAAAAAACAATTTTTGTTCAACCAAAAAAAAAACAAAAAAAAACAGTAAAAAAATTTTAAAACTGTTTTACCGACAGCTACCTGCGATACTTTATCGATATCAGGTAGATTATTAGTAAATAATCCACCCAGCACCCCAACTACAAGAACCACTTTGACGAGTGAAGCACCTCGCGCATAAATATTAAAACAATATAATAACAAATTAAAAATTTATTTTTTATATAAATATTTAACGCTAGCACACGACTAGCACTGCTGCACACAGCACATACCACTGTGCACAGCCTTCAGCTGCGAATACAAGGTATCAAGAATTGAATTCAAAACCAATTAAAATTCTGGCTGTTACACCTATGTGACTGTACTCGCGCTGGTTCTACGCCGCTGGCACACTTGGTGCGGAGCCCTCGCAAACGCTGTCTCTCCCACCGCTCGCGCCTCTCCTCTCGGAGCGCGCCCCTCTTGGCTCTCTCTAGGCCGTAGCTGCCAGCTGACTTGCCTGCGCAGCTGTCTGGGTTCGCGCTCTCTCTCACCCCTACGCCGCGTACAGTGTACCCACAGTAGCGAGCGCCTCGGCTCTCGTCGGCTCGCGCCGCCGGCTCTCGTGCCTTGCTGGCAACGCAGGCGCTCGCTGTCTACAGTGCACGGTAGCCGGCGTATTAATTCTCTCTCTCTCGTACTCACGTAAACGCTTACACGTGCCGGGCTATACTCTTACCTACAGCTCCGGCGCATGTAAACAAAGTCGCGTTGACCTTGAGCGCTTTTATGTCGCGTGCCTTCTCGATTTAACGGGCCTATATTTTAATGCGTATAGTGCTTGAAATATTATTCTAAATAATATTCGAAATAATATTTCAAAACTGCTGCCGAACCCAACTTTTTCGGCAGCTGAAATCCGTATCTTTACTGATACGTGATTTCAGCACTAATACACACGCATACTAAATACTTAATACCTTCCGCGCCTAAATCCCGAAGCCGAACACGTTAAGGGCGCCAGTTGTAACGGGGCTAGTTTGCTCTCTGTGTGCAGTAACCCTATACTGCACAGTCCTATCTGCTGTACGTTCCAGTGGGAAAATCCTTTGATTTATCCCACTGATCAGGATCAATCAGCTTCCGTTTACAAATGCGAGACTCTCTTGTTGAGTCTCGCTTTCCGATGCTCGGACCAAAGATACTCGTGAGCTCCGTGCAAGGCTCACGAGTCTAGCTTACTCAGAAAATGCACAGTAGATCCGCTATCTACTGTGCCCGCGGAGGCGGCGGTTATCGCGGGATATTAGGGAAAGTAAGGATATCTCGTAAATGACCATTGCGCGAATCCAATAAACGACATATATCTTATACTAATATAATAAAGGGACAGCGTTTGTTTGTACACGTCACAAAATCTCAAAAACTACTTAACCGATTACAACGAAATTATGATAAGATACATTTTTGGAATCGTGGAATAACATAGGCTAGGTTTTGTATTGAAATATATCATAAATTATTAAAAAAAATAAATCAAGAATTTCTTTACATACGCGTAGCGTAGTAATATAGGGGAACAACAGCGTGTTGCGGTTGGCCGGCGGAGTACTCGCGCAGTCGCGCGCCGCCGCGCTGTGTAGGAACGCAGAGTCGCGCGTTTGCCACCAGGCGGCGACGCACAGCTGGTAGCGAAAACGTACCTAAACAATTGTCGCCGAGGGTATAAGTAGCAGCGTGAAGCCCGGTATGGAGCAAACTGTTTTTGAGTAAAATTTTGTGTACTCGATGTATTGAATCTTCCTTATCGAATTTTCTTACTGACGGTTTCATTTTTGTAAGTAATAGAAGCTCTTATTATTCTATTAAGAAATCTTAATCCCCTTAATTTATGGAATAGTACCAGGTTACAAATCAAAATTATGCGAAATAATATTATAGAAACTAATATTCTTGCAGGCCCCCCAAAGGATGAAATACCACTAATTCCTCGCAAATCGATGATCCAAACAGAATTACCCTTCCAATTCAAAAGACTACAATTTGGCTACAGGACCTCAGCGGCCAACATTAATTAATCGCGATAAGAAAATACCGAAACACTGCATTTTGTTAGTAGCGTTTGCAAAACTATTTAGTTCCCGCAGTTTTTCGTTTTTTTGCAGAAAAAAATCGAACAGTGTAGCTATTCAATTTCGCAGGAATTGATTTACGATCAGATTGTTTTTCCCATGGCCAATTATATGTGGGACTATCAAGGACTGGTAACTCTAAAAATCAGTTTATTTTATTACCAGAAAATAAAAACGTAACAAATAATGTCATATACTCAGAAATTTTATAAATCTATCATTAAAAAATCAATACATTATAAAACAATTATTATATTACATCTATGCGTAATAGCGCGGGCGAAGCCGCGATGGGGGGTACTAGTTCTATAATAAAATCAAATACAAGTGCAACGGCACTATGATTCGCGAACCGAGAAGACAAAGAATCTTTTGGCGCGCACGCACACGCACATACACGGATCGCCGCTTGCGATCCTTCGCTGCAGTACTTCAAGTACTTATTCGTGCTGAGTTGCGTTTATTTCTCTCTCTCTCTCTCTCTCTCTCTTTCTCCTTCTACTTCGACGCTGACACAGAATATTGCACTGGCTGCAGTCCAAACACTCGAATGCGCGGCGTTCTCTATCGTTTGCGTGTCCTGTAGCTATCGCGGCGGAAATCGATCTGAGGCTCGATAGCCTTCCTCTATCGCGCGCTAATTACCGCTATCTCTCTCTCGCGACACTTACCTACGCTCTCTCTCTCTCGCTCATCATCCTCGATGCCTGAGCGCCGTCGGATCGAGCATACAATCGAATTAACGATCGAATATTAAATTCAAAAACAACTTCATTCACGGATTTACGCACTATTGATGGTGTGTTGTATCCTACATTTTATGAATCTGCTACAGCTAAACTATTGATTAATGAAGATGAAGAATGGGGTAGATGTTTAGGAGAAGCAACACAAATAAAATTGACAATTGAACTTTGTGAGTTATTTGCTTTCATATGTAATCATCATAATTCGATTAATGCAAGAAATTTCTATGAAAAATACAAAAATGGTTTTTATCGCCCTAAATATGAAAAAAATTCAGGTGAAAACATTTCTTTAAAAACCATTAATTATAATTTATAAAATAATGGATATTTCGTGAATGATTTTAATTTACCTAATATTACATTCAATCCATAGATTTCAAACAATGCCATAGAAGAAAAAAAACTGGTATCGTTGCAAGTTAAACAAAAAGAAATATATGATGCTGTTTTAAAATGTTTGAAATCTAAATAAAAAAAATCATATTTTTATCGATGGACCAGGAATAAGTGGGAAAAGTTATTTACCAACATTTTAATAGATTACTTAAAAATCTCAAATATACCATTTTTATGTGTAGGTTGGACGGGCATAGAAGAAAATTTATTAAAAAATGGAAAAACTGTGCATAAACATTCAAATTACCACTAAATATTACAAAGTCTACAACGTGTACTGTAAAAATTAACACTAGTGAAGGTAAAACATTAAAAGAAATCTTATATTATATTAAGGACGATCCCATTTTGGCGTTCTCCGGTTCTCCGGTTCTCCGGTCTCTGGATCACCGATTAAGATGTACCTAATTTTTTAGTAATAAGAACTACATAACAATAACAATAACAAATTAGTGCTTACATTTTTTATTATTTCATTGATTATGGTTACCCTTTTTTTCATGGTATTTTCATTTTTTATGGTGTTTTCATTTTTTATTATGTCATTGAATTATGGTTACCCAATTTTGGTTGTGTTTTTATTCTTTTATGTTGTTTTAAGTTTATTTGGTGTATTCATTTTTTGTTTTCATTTTTTATGGTGTTTTCGATTTTTTTATGTTTTAATTTTTTATGGTGTTTTCGATTTTTTTTTATGTTTTAATTTTTTATGGTGTTTTCGATTTATTTTAAGTTTTCATTTTTTATGGTGTTGTCATTTTTTAAGGTGTTTTCGTGTTTTCGGTGTTTTCATTTTTTATGGTGTTTCCACTTTTTATGGTGTTATCGATTTTTTGTTTTCATTTTTTATGGTGTTTTTATTTTGTATGGTGTTTTCATTTTTATGGTGTTTTCATTTTTCATGGTGATGTCACTTTTTATGGTATTTATTTTTTTGGTGTTTTTGTTTTTTATGGTGTTTTCATTGTTTATGTTGTCATCATTTTTTTTGGTGTTTTCATTCCATGTATTAACATGCTGCAGCCGTTTCGTATTTTTTTTTTGGTTTTCGGCTCATGCTTTAAAATGCTCCTGCCGTTACGTAATTTTATTCTTGTTTTTGGCAAATACTATAACATGCTGTTGCCGCTTCGTATTTTTTTTTTGGTTTTCGGCGCATGTATTTATTAAAATGCTATTACCGTTTTATAATATTTTATTATTGTTTTCAGTGCATGCATTAACATGCTGCTGACGTTTCGTAATTTTTTTTTGGTTTTCGGCACATGCATTTATTAAAATGCTATTACCGTTTTATAATATTTTATTATTGTTTTCAGTGCATGCATTAACATGCTGCTGACGTTTCGTAATTTTTTTTTGGTTTTCGTCGCATGCTTTAACATGCTGTTGCTGTTTCTTAATTTTTTTTTGGTTTTCGGCGCATGCTTTAACATGCTGCTGCTGTTTTATAATATTTTATTATGGTTTTTGGCGCATACTTTAACATGCTGTTGCCGTTTCGTAATTTTTTTTTTGTTTTCGGCGCATGTATTTATTAAAATGCTATTACCGTTTTATAATATTTTATTATTGTTTTCAGTGTATGCATTAATATGCTGCTGACGTTTCGTAATTTTTTTTTTGGTTTTCGGCGAACGCTTTAACATGCTGCTGTCGTTTCGTAATTTTTTTTTGGTTTTTGGCGCATACTTTAACATGCTGTTGCCGTTTTGTAATTTTTTTTTTGGTTTTCGGCTCATGTATTTATTAAAATGCTACTGCCGTTCTATAACATTTTATTATTGTTTTCAGCGCATGCTTTAACTGTTGAGAATCATGTATATTACGTCAATGCCAATTATATGCGTAAGGCTCTGTTAGGCGAGCACTTGACATAATGTACTTGTATATGCGAGAGTCAATGTCTTTTGTCCCCACTCTCGCTCTTGTTTTAGGGTGTACAGCTATCTGACCTGCTCGTCAGTTAGCCCAAGCATGCTACCGCGCCTAGACGCCCTCCTCACTGTAACTTATATATTCTCTTATAATATATCATCAATAAGTAAACTCCTGGATTATTTATTCACTCCGCCTGTCCTGATTGACAGGTTATGGGCCCAGGCTCGTGATTCTTTATTTCAAACGTATTTGTAGTGCAAACAAGTGTTCTGCGTGTGAAGGAGAGTTAGCGCGAAAACGCCGTCAACTGATTTGTGTTTTGATCGCGTTCACTGCTTCTGGTTTTGTTATGGCAAGCCTTGTATCTTCCACACGGATCGAAGTCCTTACCACGAATAAAATACCAGTGGCGAAGTCAGGTGAAACGGAGCCAACAGATATACAGATTGCCTGGTTGAAGGAGGATCACAAGGCGAAATCCGATCTAATTTTGGCAATGAGTCCGTCCGAACTTCAACACATTAAAGGTTGTTCATTATCGAGAGAAGTATGGTTAAGATTACAAGAAATTTATGCGTCGACGGGTCCTGTGAGAAAGGCAGCGCTTTTCAAGCAATTAATTTTGTCAAAATTAATTGATGATGGTGATGTGCGTGAACATCTATTAAAATTCTTTGATGCAGTCAACAAATTAGCAGCCATGAACATTGACATCAATAAGGAATTATTAGCTATCCTTTTGTTGTATTCATTGCCGTCAAATTATGAGAATTTTAGATGTGCAATCGAAAGTCGCGGTGCTTTACCAGACCCGGAATTGCTGAAAATTAAAATACTTGAGGAGAGCGAGGCAAGAAAACAGTCGACTGGAGGTCAAACCGTTGAAGGAGCGTTTTTTGTGAAACATAGCAAGAGTGGCCATCGTAAGATTGATAAATCAAAGCTCAAGTGCTGGAAATGTAAACAACCCGGGCATAGGAGAGAGCATTGCCCTCAGCGTACAGGAGTTAATAACCAGCATGAAAACTTTGTCACTGAAGCCGCGTATCTTGTTAGCTGTGATTCTCCAGAGCTTGGTTTGAGTGCGCAAACGACTATGCCGAACGACGGATGGTGTCTGGACAGCGGATGTACGAGGCACCTGTGCAAGGACAAGAGAGACTTTTGTGATTTTGATAATACAAGTAGCGAGACAATTAAAATGGCGAATGAAGCTGCAACCAGCGCTCAAGGGCAAGGTACTGTAAGGATAAGCGCAAACAATGGTGAACGTGACAGTTTTGTGCGTTTGAATAATGTTTTGCATGTACCGGATTTGCGAACCAATTTAATGTCAGTCGTGAAGATCACTGATAAAGGTCATGCCGTTTTGTTTAAGCGAAATTGTGCGGAGATTTTTGATGAATCAGGGAAAGTTCGTTTTGTTGCTGATAGAATCGGGAACTTGTATTTTACGCGTAGAAGTTCTGAAAATTGCAACAATGTTTCATCGGAAGAATCTAATTTAATGTTATGGCACAAGCAGCTAAGACATGTAAATTTCAAGGATGTTTGGGTGCTGTGTCAGTACGGTGCAATGAATGCACGTATATCAAACCAAACCCCCTCAATGAGTGTGTGTGAGACCTGCTTACGTGGAAAAATTTCAAAATTGCCATTTCCAGAACGCGAAGAGATCTCGAAACGGAAACTTGAAATTGTATATTCTAATTTGTGTGGTTCGTTTAGAACAAGGTCTATAGGAGGCGCTAATTATTTTGTCACTTTTATCGATGATCACTCGCGATATGGCGAAACATATTTTTTGTCAAATAAGTCTGAAACTATAGATAAATTTAGAATATACAAAAATTAAGTTGAAAATCACACCGGGTTGAAAATTAGGCAATTTCAGTCTGATGGGGGGAGGGGGGGCCGAGTATGATAGTGGGGAGTTTAATCGGTTGTTGAAAGATCACGGTATACACAAGCGCGTGACTACAGCCAACACTCCGGAGCAAAACGGTGTCGCGGAGCGGCGTAACCGTACGCTTGTTGAGATGGCTCGATGTTTGCTCATAATGTCAGGCTTACCGCATAGTTTTTGGCCAGAGGCAGTGACAGTTGCCAATTATTTGAGAAATCGATGCCCTACGAATGCTTTAAATTCAAGGATTCCATATGAAATTTGGTTTGATAAAAGAGTAAATTTGAATCATTTGAGAGTTTTTGGATCAAGCGTAATTGTTTTAAATAAAACTGTGGGTAAGAATAAACTGGATCCCAAAGGTATAAAAGGAATCTTTATAGGATATTCTGAAAATGCGAAGGGGTATAGAATTTGGGATCAGGAAGGTAGAAAAATTATAGTTTCACGCGATGTTCGTTTTTTAACTGATTTTAAAAATAACGAAGGATGCTTGGATGATCGGGTGGTAGAAATTTTTGATGATCTGCCTAGTGACTATGATCCTGATTCAATGAAAATAGAAAAAGAAAAATCGGGTGAAACTGGTGCAGTACCAATTACTGTCACTCCAAACTTAAAAAGAGGCCCAGGTCGACCTCGATTAGAGTTCACTGGAGGAAGGGGGCGCCGCCGCAAGGTTTTTAATCTTATTCCTGCTGATAGCAGTGCAGATCTCAAACCTCATAAATTATTTTCTGATAGTACGAAGTCTGTAAATCTTGAGAAGAGTCCGAGAAATGATGTTATGGTTGATAATGATCAAAATTTGAGTTCTGAAAGTGAAAATGATGATGTGTTTGAGGAGGCCTGTATTGCTAATGTAGATGTGTCAGTGGGTGAGGTAACTTTAAAGTCGGCCTTAACTGGTCCTGAGAAAAATGAGTGGCTAGATGCAATTTATAATGAGATTAAAAATTTTGTTGGTAACAATGTTTGGGAAATTGTACCTAGACCTACTGATAGGAATGTTGTAAGTTGTAGAACTATATTAACCAATAAATATGGGCCGGATGGTTTGATATTGAGAAAAAAGGCTCGGATCGTTGCTCGAGGTTTTTCTCAGGAACCAGGAGTTGATTTTGGGGAGACTTTTGCTCCCGTTGCTCGACTCAGCTCCCTGCGTTTGTTAATTTCTTTATCAGCGCGTTTTAATTTAAGTATTTATCAACTTGATGTCGATGCGGCTTATTTAAATGGTATTCTTAAGGAGCAAATTTTTATGGAACTACCAAATTTGTTATACGAAATGTTAGAACGAATTATAAGCGTTGAGCCCGCTTCTAGCAAGTTAGTATTTAATGCTAGAATAATGCTTAAGATGTTAAACAATTCAAATTCTGTGTGTTTACTAAAGAGGGCTGTCTACGGATTGAAACAAGCGGGTAGATGTTGGTATGAAACGATTGATAGTGTATTACGTAGAATCGGCCTAACGCCTACTGTTTCTGATACTTGTATTTATAAACATAGAGATGAGAATGGTCTTTCTTTGGTATTTTTATACGTAAATGATTTTTTAATTGCTAGTAAAAATAATAAGTTTGTTAAACATGTAAAAGAGTCTTTATTGAAGTATTTTAAACTCAAAGATATTGGTTTAGCAAAAAGTTGTCTGGGTATAAGGATTGCACAATGTGAGTCACATATTGCTATTTCTCAAGGAACTTATGTCCAGGATACATTAAAGAGATTTAATATGCTACACGTTAATCCTGTGCGTACACCAATGGAAGTAGGACTTCAGTTAGAAAAAAATGATGTTACAAGTTCTGTGAATGCTAAAATTTATCAGTATCGCGAATTGATTGGAGCTTTAATGTATTTAGCGATTGGTACGCGTCCCGATATTTCTCACACTGTGAGTGTTTTAAGCCAATTCAATGATTGTTATTCTGAAGTTCACTGGAAAGCGGTTAAACGTGTCTTGAGGTATTTCGCTGGCACATGCGATGTAGAAATTGTGTACAAACGAGATGTTAAATGCATCGAAGGATTTGTGGATGCCGATTGGGGTAATTGCAAGATAGATAGGCGCTCATATTCAGGATATGTTTTTATGTTGAGTGGTGGTGCAATTTCATGGGAATCTCGCAAACAAAGATGTGTTACGACTTCTTCAACTGAGGCGGAGTATGTTGCTCTATCCAAGTGTACCAAAGAATTGTTATATTGGCGTAGTCTTATGGAAGAACTTGGATGCGTAAATCTTGTTAAAGTTACATTGTTCAATGATAATCGCGGTGCTGAATTGCTTGCCAAAAATCCCGTCTTTCACAAGCGTAGCAAGCATATTGAGATTAGATATCACTTTATTCGTGAGAAATTGAAGGAAAAGAAATTTATATTGAAGCATGTACCTACGGAACACATAATAACTGATATTTTAACGAAAAGTTTGTCATGCGAGAAACTTAATGTATGTGTAAACGGAATGGGTATGCATTGTGTGAAATCTAATTAATGTTATACATAGCGTTATTGCGCATTGAGGGGGCGTGTTGAGAATCATGTATATGGCGTCAATGCGAATTATATGGGGATATCTTCACAACTTTTCATATTACAAAAATAATTTTATTTTTATTTTCAAAGCACGCATATGTCCTATAGTATATTGGTTCAGATGACCACTATAAACATAAAAACATTCGCTTAATTCATTTTTAGCGGACGGCATCAAGGTTAAAAGATCAATAATAAAAAAAAAATTTTTTCATTTTAATCGTAAAATAAATTTGTATATTATTTCTTACTACAAACTGCATATTACAAAGAATATATTAACCCATTAACGACCAAAGACATCATTTTTTTATCATGTTTTTGATCGCAAAATTCATTTGTAAAGCGAAACAATAAATTGATCCAAGGTACCGTACCTTATGTTTTTGGGTGTGTTGAATCCGAATCCGGGCTTAAAATTCAAAAATTTTGCTTACAAAATTAGATATGGCGGGTCTTTTAAAATTGTTGAACTTTAATAGTAAATTTATATATATGAGATTTTATTTTCAAAATGGCGGATAAAATGCAATAATCTGAAAAAATGCGGTTTTCGTTACCAATTTTTTTCTGACAAACTATGAGGTTTAGGGAAAAGTTTTATAGAACAAAAATGTCTTAAATTTTGTCAAGGAATTTTCTACAATTTTTTCAGATTTTTTGAAGGAAATATTTCATTTTTCAGAAAACCGCAAAATTAAAAATTCCAAAAAAGTTTTCAAAAAAATCTGGAAAAATTCGTGAGTATTCTTTGGCTAATTTTAAGACTTTTTTGTTCTTGTAAATATTTTCCTAAAGCCTATAGTTTCCCAGAAAATAATAAAAGCTCATATATAAAAATTTTCTATTAAAGTTCAACAATTTTGTGCACCGATGGTTGAAGAA